>JASANR010001575.1:0-234329 GCA_030849635.1 Wallacemonas sp. MBr04
TCGACGCGCCCGCGCACGCAGGCGATGAGCTGCGCCTGGTCTGGCGATACGCCGGCACACTCGGCTGCGAGCAAGGTGGTGGGATCGCGGATGCCGGGAGCGCTGTTCATTGTGCGTGTCTGTGTCTCTGTGTGTGAATAGTCCTGTTCATGCAGCAATCAGAGGAGAGGAGAAGAGGAGAGTGGTGTGTGTGATACGCATTCGTACAGTGTGTCGTTGGATTCGGAGTTGTGGGTGCGAAGGCACGAGCATACGTACGTGTTCTGCTCAGGCGGTAGCGTATCCTTTCCTGTCTTCCTGTCTTCCTGTCGGCCGTATCTTCTCCCTGGTCTTCGCTTGCGAGTACTGGCCTGGCGAAATTGCTCTTTTTGTCGTTTGTTCTGATCGATCAAGTCAACGTGCGAGGTGCTTTGGTCTCCTTCAGGCTCTTGCCTTCATCGAGTCCCAGTGGTTGGATTCGAAGAGGAAGAGGGAAGGAGGGTGGGCAACCGCTTTTGAGTGTAAAATGAATAAAGAGTAAATGATGATAAAAAGGCTGTTCTGTTGGGGGTTGCGAGAACCTCGTGAATAAGTGCTTCGTTTAAATAAAGATGTGCTCAGCTGACTAGACGTTCCGCTTGCATATTCATGTACGCGTGCTTTTGTGTCGTCTGCTGCGGTCTGCCGAATTGATCGAATATCTGTATCTGTATGTGTGTGTGTCTGTGTGTCTGTGTGTATGGGTGGAAAGAAAGATTAAATGAGAGAGAAACCAACAACGAAATACGTCGAATGAATGGTAAAAGATGTGGCGTAAAGAATGGAAAACAGTGCCTTGCCCGTTTGCTCGTCAGGGACGTGGGCCTCAAGCTGTGTCGCTTGATCTCGTGGATATCGGTACAGCCCGGACTCTCTTTTTGTTCTAAAAAACGAAAACACTTGCACTCAAATGGAGTCCTGAGGTAGCTGTGGGACGGGAAGAAGTGATAAGGAGGGGCGAGAAACGGTGTAACACGTGAGTCTCGGATCGTTAAAGAGTTTGAACACACGCATTTTGTTGTGTGCACGTGTGCGTATGTGTGTGGTTGCGTCCGCTCTTCTGCCTTCCTGTCTTCCTCCCACTCCACTGGTCACTGGCTGCTAACTAGCTGCTCAGGTGCCTTTTTTCTTTTTCACAGACTCCACACTGCCGACTTCTCACTGTCCTCACAGCGCGCTCCAGTCCGTCACCTGGGGGGCCACAGTCAGCCCTCCGGGCACAGGCACGGATGCGCAGGCCGTGAAGGATGAGCGCGTGTTCATCGCTGTCACGCGTCACACCGCGTGCCAGATGCGGACAATCATCAGAGAACACGCGAACATCCTGCTGGCGTTTAGCCGGGAGTGTCAACAATCGCTCTCGGAGGTGCCGCCACATCGTCTCCAGGTGCACATCCCGCGCACCGCCGGGCGTGTCCTGGTGCGAGATGCTGCACCGCTCTGGGGTGGAGTGCTTCCGGCACGACGACCGCGAGTACGCGGCGGCGCCGTACCTGCACCTGTTCGCCGCGCCCGACAGCGTCCGCTGCTGCGCCGGCCCGTCGCGGCTGGCGGACTGGTTGTGCCCCGAGTCGCTGCTCCAGGCGCGGTCGAAGGACCACATCCGGTCGGCCAGCCGCGGTGGAACCTGCGCGCACGTCGCCGGCACCGGCTCGCGCAGGCGGTCGCAGCAGCGGACGCTGTCGGGCGCGGCGAACAGGTGGAGGTACGGCGCGTCCGCGTACTCGCGGTCGTCGTGCCGGAAGCACTCCACCCCAGAGCGGCGCAGCATCTCGCACCAGAACACGCCCGGCGGTGCGCGGGACGTGCACCTGGAGACGATCTGCGGCACCTCGGACCGCGACTGCTGACACTCCCAATCGAACGCCAGGAGGAAGTTCATGTGCACCCTGGAGAGTGCCCGCATCTGGCACGTGGTGAGCCGCGTGAGAGCGATGAAGACATGCTTATCCATCGCGGCCGACGCACCCGTGGCTGTGCGCGGAGGGCTGACTGTGGCCCTTGGGGAGGGCTGGGAGCGCGCTGTGTGGAGAGTGAGCTGGCCGACTGACTAACGGAATAGGTGGGCATATAGACAGCAATAAATAGAGTGAGCGTGGGAGTGAGAAGGTGGAGCAGACATGAGGCAAGGTTGGCTTCGGGGAATTCTTTTGAGGACAATCACAAATATCATTTCGCTTTTTGTCCTTCTCACGATGTTGCCGGCACGCAGCACGGGAGTCAGAATCCTCACTCAAAGGAGGCTGGTGTACGGTGTTGCTTCAAGTCGCCATTCGTGGAAGAAACACAAAAAAACAACCAGCAGTTCGTGGTTGATGTCTGCCCAAAACATGAATGCAACGCGGCGAATGCGGTGGTCGTATGTCCCCGGTCTCACATCAGACAGAGCTCAACGAGTGCACCTCAGGTTTTCCTGGCGTCCTGTCAAATGGTTTGACGTGTGATCTTTTCTTATATTTGTGTGTTGTTGAGAAATATCGCTATCGAACATGTACGCTCATTGTGAGCAGTTCAGTGGGAAAAACAAACGAGTAAAAGGAAACGCTTACCCATCAAGAGGTTGCTCCACCGACACCATGTGCCCTAGACTGACTGGCAGCTGCTCATCACACGCTCTCCAGCCATCCAGGCCAGCTTCTCGAGCGGATAAGCACACTGTCGTCTCAGCCACAGACAATGCCAGCCGCCTCGGCTGTTTTCTCCTTCTCGTGTTCTGATTGTTCTTACTCTTTTCCTCTTTCTTCATTCTCCGTGTTTCGCATGTGACTTTGTCCGCTTTCTCAGCCACCACCCTCCTTTCCTGCACCCTGTCAGGGAGGACGGCCTCAGTCAAAGTTGAGGCCCACGGCCGGGGGCGACGGCGTCGCGAAGACCGGCTGTTGAGTTGGTCCAGAAAGATGCAACACTTGTGGCTGGTCCTGGTCGGACAGCAGCACACCCGAGCCAGGAGGTGGCATGGAGACAGGCAGTGGGCGAGCTTCCCGTGGTGTGGCTGTCGCGCTGCGCAGCACTTGCTGGTTGATCTGATGGTGTAGCGAGGTTGCATTCGTGCTCGTCGTCAAGTGCAACGAGGATGGTGGCACGAGCAGTGCAGAGGGGCTGCAGATGGACCCTGCGATGCTGGCACACCGCTGCTGTGTCTCCACAGCGGCGCCGTCGTAGAACAGGCGGGTGTGGCGCGTCGGGAGCGTGCGAGCCAAGGCAGGGCTACTCTGTGTGCTGTGGCTGCGCGAACTGGGTGTCTGTCGCCCATCGCTGCCCAAGAGAGATCGACCGTGGTCCCATACGGGCGTCACGCCAGGACTGTCTCGACAGCGTGTGTCCGTGTGAAGGCTGGCGTTGACGGGAGTGACCAGATCTTGTAGGAACAGGTCTGTCGCTGTCGGGTCGTTGGCGTTCACAGCAGGCAGGGGGATGGCAGGTGGTGGGGACACCACATCCACACACGCACCCTCAGCCCTGGCCAGTTCGGCATCAAATGGCTCAGCTGGGACGTATTGAAACCTCTCCTCGCCAGGCAAGTACAGCGGCGGCTGTGCGAGTGGGAAGAACACGGCGGCGTCACAGAGAATGGGAAGGGGGACGTCGCGGCGAGACCCCTGTGCGCCGACTGTAGCCGGCTCGGCAGATGCAGCGCAGGACGAGCAAGAGGAAGAGGACAGAGAGGATCCTGATCGAGACAACGGCGTGCACGGCAAATGAACCGCCTCCGCATCGTCCTCATCAGAGCGGGTGTGGTGCGTCACAGGCTGGGTGCGTGCATGCACGGCGGGGCTGCGGCGCCCACCACTGCCCAGCTTGACCTGCGCCTGGTCATCCCCTTCATCGAGTGCCTCGTCGTCGTCGTCGTCGTCGCCGGTAGCGGCGTCATCGTGTACGGACACCGAATCCCGCGCACGTGCGTACAAGGCGGCTCTTGAGAGCAAGTAAGGACGGTGCGCAGTGAGTGTGTGGCGACGGAGAAAGTACAGACCAGATGTACGTGACGCTTCCTCTTCTTCCTCGACCTTGTTGTGAGCCACTACCGCCACCGCTTTCCCTTCTCTTCCCTCCTCGTTAGCCTCAGCCCCGTCGGTGAACGGATGGCCTTCATCTGGCACGGTTGGCGTCGCCTCACCAGCTGCGTGTGCCGCGGCGCACTGCGTCTTGTGGCTCGGCTTCTTGCTTTTGTTTTGGTGGCCGCCGACGCGCTGATTCTTTGGAAAGACAAAAAAGACGGACAGAAACGGGTGTCGCATGGCCTCCTCAGGATGCAGCCGCATATCGGCGTCCCAGTAGAGGCACCCGAACAGGAAGTCGAGCAGGAGTACGACCAGCTCCTCCGTTCCGCTCGGGCCGCGGGTGGCGGTGTGCCGCTTACGTTCCCCAAGGTCATCACTGTCGACGTCGTCATCGCCGAGTAGCAGATCCGTTTCGCCAAGTTGGGTCAGCAGCGAGACGAGCGTATCTTCTGCAAAGCGCGACCGGCTGCCACTGGCGCTGCTGCTGTTCAAGCTCTGCTGAGCCTGGGCCGCGGCGGCCTTGCGGTTGAGCATGTGCAAGAGCGCCTGCCAGCACATCTCCAGGGCCACCTCGTCCTCACTGCGCGCCGTCCCCGCCTCGTCGTGGACCGGTGCGTCAGGACTTGCCGTGACGGGTCTGGAGGGGCTCACGTCAGAGCGAATCGGCGCAACGCTGGGGTGGCTCGCCCGGTAGGCTTTCCAGAAGGCTTTGATGCGATCCAGAAAGGCGCGATCCGGCATGCCAAGAACCTCAAGCGCCTGCTCCAGCAGCTCCACGTCGCTGTTGACGGGAAAGAGGGTGTGGCCAGTGACAAGCTCGTACAGGATGCAGCCGAGAGACCACATGTCCATGCGCTCATCGTAGTGCAAGCGCAGGGCAGCCTCTGGAGAGCGGTAGAACTGCGACTGAATCGGGTACAGGCAGTGCTCAGAATCGGCAGGACGGGCGTTGCTGAAGTCGATCAGCGTGATGCGTGAGGTCACACGGCCAACGCTACCCCGGCGCACCAGCTTCACCTTACTGCCAGCGCTGCTCTCGCTGTACCCTGCTGCGGTTGCAGCTGCTGTGCGTGCGTCTGGCACGCCTGAGCCGAGCGAAAGCGGCGGCGGCGGTGTCGGAGAGCGTGACTGCGTGACGGGCACGACAACAACGGAGGCGGACCCCGGCTGCGAGCCAGTCTGCACCTGGTAAAGCGCATCCGCAGCCATGCCGTCGTCCGTGCTGCCCTGAAGCTGCATGACCTCCGCCATGACGGGCAACGCTGTCACGCTGTTCGAGTGCGGCGGCGGTGGAGGGGAGCTGCCGTAGTGCGAGTGATTTCTGTCTCCGCCGGTGCGTGACGTCGCTGTCGTGTGCGACGTGCAGACCTCGCTGCCCATCCCACCACCACCACCACCCGCACCACTACCACCCTCCTCATCGTCACCGTCGTGCGTGCCGGCAGTGCGACTCGCGCGTGAGTACTCGCCCCCCTCCACTTCAGTACCGTCGTCGTAATCGTCGTGAACCACCACGCGACACCCGCCAGCCGAGGCATCCAGTGACGCCTCACCTTCACGAAGGCGCGCGATGCACGAGGAGAAGGTCGGCAGCTCCGCGTCTTCCTCGCTGCGATCAACAAGCAGGATGTTCTCCGGCTTAATGTCAGCGTGGAGGATACCCGCACGGCGCACAGACGCCAGGGCGTGCACCACCTGCGCCGTGAAGCTGCGCGTGATGAGAATAGGGAATGGCTGGCGGCTGTTGATCCGCAGCAGCTCACCGAGATCCATGCCGAAGAGCGGGAACACGAGGATGAGGTGCTGGCGGAAGGAGAAGTGCGTGATGAGCTGCGAGAGCGTGCAGCGGCCCTGCTCGGCGTCCTGCTTCAGGCGTGCTTCTGCCTTTTCAAAGGACGCCAGTGTCACTTCGGGTGCACGACGCTTACGCGGACTCGGCGCGACCTCGCTCATGCTGCCGTCGGTACGCATCACGCTCGCACGACGCAAACCATGTGACTCGCTCGACACCGCCCCCTTCAGCACACGAAACGACTCGCGACGCTGAACTTTGAAGGATTGCTTGAGTTGCTCGTGTAGCTGCATCTCTTCCTCAGCGACGGCAGTGTATTGCGGGTCGTTGCGAATGATCTTCATCGCCAGCACACGCGGCTTGCTCACACCATCGACGGCATGCTCACGCTGGCCACCACTACCTGCTGTTGCTGTTGCTGTTGTTGTTGTGGTGGTCGCAAAGGCGGGCGGAGAGGTCAGCGTCAGGCGCGGCGGTGGTGTGCCAGGCCTACTGGGTCCGCGCATCGATGATGGTGGTGGTGAAGGCGGGATCACGCCAGACACGGTACTGCCGGTCACCGTGTGCGTTGTGCCGGTGGCACTGCTGTTGCTGCGCTGGGCCACCATAGGCGACGGGGCAAACGAGGAGCGACGGCGTGGGTGGCAGTCACTTGCGTGATCAATCACACGAACCACCACGCTGTAAGTGCCGTAGCCGAGAACATCCACCACCTCGTAGCGGTACGCGATGTGGTCACCAATGATGACGCGGTAGTGGTGATCGTCCTCGTCAAACGTGGTGGCAGCCGCGCTGCTTTCTGGGTGCTTCAACCCTAATCGCACCGCCCGCTCACCGCAGTAGTAGATGTGCGGGTAGTTCACGATCTCTTCCTTTTCGAACGGGGTGAGATGACGTCCGTGGTGCAACAGGGCCTCTTGCGGCGTCCATGGCGGCGGCGGCATGCTATGCGACGCATTCGGGGCAGAGAAGCGTTTGATGGACGCGCCACGACCTGCCTCCTCATCGTCGCCGTTGACGTGTGCGGCTGTGTACATCGGGGCCGCCGATAACGAGATGGAGGACGACGCGATGCTGGGTCGTTTATCATCCTGAAAAGGACCGTGTGAGACCTGTGCGGCGTGGCTGGGCTGGGCGGCTGGGCTGGCCTCGTGCAGCCCAGACGTCGGTGCCAGCGTCGCACTTGCCGATGCACCCGGTATTGTTGTTGTTGTGGACGTGCCCGTTGTCATGGTTCGAAACGGCGATCGCCACTCGTCTGAAAGCATGAACGCATCCGACAGCCGCTCGACCTCGACCATGTTGTGGGCCGGGGGGCTTGTGGAGCTGGGTCGTGAGGACGCCTGGGGTGTCTGGCCCAGACCGACGCTGGTGGTGCTCTCCTTCGACCCTGATCGTGGGGCGAGTGTTTTGGCCTGGATATCTGACGTCCCCGAAAGACTCATGCGCTGCGAGTTGGTCAGAAACGACGGTATGCCGTCCGTCCCGAAGGCGGATGCCACGAAGAAGGCCCCGGCTGACTGCGCCAGGAGAGGTGTTGCGGAGGCGGAGCGGAACGAGACCTCCTGCACGTCGCCGTCCTCCGACTGCCCCGTCTCACCTGACGGCATCGTCCTTGTTGAGGGCAACACGGGCTGCGACGGCGGTGCCATGTCCGAGCTTGAGTGTGTCGCGCCGGATGGGGTTTCCAGCCGACACGGTGAGCGGGAAACAGACTGCCTGCCACCACCACCAGCACCAGTAGCAGCAGGGCCAGCAGCGCTAAAGCTAACGCTGCCTTCCTGCACCGCGAGTCCGTGAAGCGGAGAGGCAATCGACGTGCTGGCAGCCCCACTGCGCCCGAAGCTGCGCGAGGCGTTGCAAAAGAGCCCCGCCTCTGTGAGGCTGCCTTCAGCACTTGCACCCGGTGCACGACTCGCCACCACCACCGCCCCCTCACCTGACGGGCCTACTCCCGACGACGAGGACGACGGGCTCATGGAGGAGAGAAAGTGGGGCCGTGCGGTGGGCCAGCGCACGCTGTGGAGGTTGCCCATGCCAACGCGCGCGCTGCTGTTGGCAGCGGCAGCTGACTGTCGACGACCCTCGGATGTGATGCCCCTCTGCGACGCCGGCGACTGCTCATGAAAGCGAGAGGAGTGCGCGCTGGCTGGGGCCTTGGGTGTCTGTGCGTACGTGGTGCTCAGGGTGCCACCACCACCACCACTGCCACTGCTGCTACCCGCGAAGAGGCTATCGAGTCGTCCCCGCTGCTGCGAGCGGTCGGAGAGGTTGCCGCCGTGGGTGAGAACGGCGCCAGCCGTGCCCGCACGCGGTTCATCACCATCGCCGTCACGGTCAATCGTGTAGAACGCGTTGACCACCTTGTGACTGTCCATCCACGCATTGCCACGGCTGCGGTGGGAGGGGCTCCGCACGCGCGAGGAGAGGGCCGTGTGCCGTGGACTGATCGGCTCGCGCTCAGACGGCACCGTGGGGGAGCCACTCGGTGTGGGGCTGCTGCCACGTGTCCTCATCGCTGGTGCGCCGTCAAGCGTACTGAGGGTTGGCGGATTGGGGGAGGCAGGGCCGCGGCTGGCGGGACCCGCTCCAACGGCTGCGAGCGCGGGCAGCGTGAAGCTCGACGGCTGTGACGTGTAGAAGCAGACCTTGTCGTCTGTCAGCATGGCAGATGCTGCTGTGTTTGTTGTTGTTGTGGTGGAGGCCACAACGGGTGTGATAGGTGTCGTCGCGATGCTGCCGTTACTCATGTTCGCGTAGGAGCGCGGGACGGAGTTGCATCGACTGCTCGGTGAGGTGGTGGAAGGGGGAGCCGCCACCCACGCGGACGGGCGTGGCGAAGCACCGGTGCGCGGCGGTGGCGGCGCGACAAGCCGCGATGACGATGACGAAGCGTGTGGCGATACGGGGACCAGCATCATGGGGCCGTCAGGTGGGCTTCCACTAGGGCTGCCGCCTGTACCAAGGTGACGCCGTCCGCCCGCGTAGACGCCGGCGCCGATCCCGGCAGTTCCCGCCGCAAGGTGCATGGTCGAGCCATGCAGCTGTGTCTCTGAGCTCACGGTCGGGCTGATCGGCACCAGCCGGCTGTACACGCTGTTACTGATACACATGGGGCTGTTCGCGCCACTGCTTGTGCAGCTCCCCACCAGCAAACGACCCGGCTTTGCCGAGGCAGTGGGTGAGACGGGGACGGTCGCTGTGGCTGTCGCAGCAGTAGTGTGGTCGTCGCGGATGTAGGTCTGCATATCTTCGCTGCGCTGGAAGACAGCCGGAGAGAGTTCCAGTCGTGCGTCCTCATCGACCGGGCGTGCCCGTTGGCCTTGAGAAGGCTTCGCACGGCTCTCCTCCACGTCCGCCTCGGCCAGCGCCGCAAGTGATCTCGACGGGGACAGCGTCGCGTGTGTGCTGGGTGGCCCACCAGGACGCAGTCGGGCTCTTGACGTGGTTGGCGAGGGTCGCACGCCGCGATCGTCATCCGCGGCATCCTTCGCGTGTTCCTGACGTGGGACTGCGTACAGGTTGAGCGGCCCGGCCTGTGAGCTGATCGGCTCCGTTTCTCGTTCGCTGGGTTTGTCGCGTGGTGAGCTGTCGTGCGGGGAGGGCTCCATCCTAGACGTGCTCAAGTGTGCGACAGAAAAATAAGGGAAGTAGAGAAAAAGAAGGCACAGAGAAATTTGCCCTCCTCTTCAGCTCTGTACTCTCTCTCTCTCTCGCTCTTCCTCTCGCTCTCGGACCTTTGGTTCTTTTGTGAGGCTCGAAGAGGAACG
The DNA here is from genome assembly GCA_030849635.1 of Wallacemonas sp. MBr04. Lineage (NCBI taxonomy): Eukaryota > Euglenozoa > Kinetoplastea > Trypanosomatida > Trypanosomatidae > Wallacemonas > Wallacemonas sp. MBr04. The sequence goes on from JASANR010001575.1 coordinate 9,582, forward strand.
GCTACGTACGTGCGTTTCGGAAAGGTTGGAGAGAGAGGGAGTGGTCGGAAGTGTAAACGTTCCCACCTTTTTCCTTCGCCTGTACTGCTCGGCACGATGTTTTGTCTCTCTGAACTGGTCGAGAGAAATTGAAGTTGGTGAAAGTTATTTGTTAACAGCCTAATTGAACATCAAGTTTTTTTTTTTTTGGCGGGGGAGGATGGCAAGCGAAACGGAGGAAAGAAGGGGGAACCGAAGACACAAGGCGAGAGAGGTCGGACGCGCAGTGAGGCACTGACCTGTGCTGGGCTTATCTCCGTGCACGTGTTTACAGTGAGCGCTCACACTGGCGAAGCACGCCTCTCGCTGCTCAACGCAGGGTGTATATATGAATCTGGAGAAACGAAAGGAGAAGAAAAGATAAAGGAAACAAAAAGCCCGACTAGATGACGCAAAGAAAGTCAGTTTCAAGAATTCTTGGAAGTCTGGAGGTAAAAAAGGAAAAAAAAGAAAAGAAAGAAAGGGGGAAGCAATCAAAGTCGAAGAGAGGCCGGGGAGGAGCTAAATACAATTTTGGAGCGTGAACGTGACTTCACAGAATGTGGAAAGTGAAAGCAAACACACACACACGAGAGAGAAAGAATGAGAGATGATGTTGTCCAACACAGCTATGAGTAACAAGCGTATTTCTCTTTTTTCCACGTTCGTCGCTTCTCGACTTCTGCGCGCACGTACAATAGAGAGAGAGAGGAGGAAGGAGAAGAACGGAGTGGGACTCAAGTGAAGGAAATACACAGAGACAGAGAGACAGAGGAATGCGCACTGAATAGACATAGCAGCCCAAGGTGGGCTTCGATTTTTTCTTTTCATATCATCTCGGCGTTGTGTGCTCGGTAAATGTAAAGTGATTGCTTTTGCTTCTCTGTACTTGTTTCATTGTCGCGCTTCAACGAGGCGTACTTGCGAATGGATAGCAAATAGGATGAAAAAACAAGAACAATGAAAACACACAAGCTGAAACAAGGAAAACCACTCCTTCTCACATGACACCCCTTTCGTCCATCATGACGGCACATCGGAAGCAGGCTCTGGCACAGCTACGCAGTGCAGACGCCACGACGCGCCGTATTGTGTACAGAATCACAGCCAGGCCAAGTGCCAGCACGAATGCTTGGAGGACTGTCACAGTTCCAGCACCCTCAGAGCTTGGTGCCTGCTCTGATTCGTGAAACGACGAAGACACTGAAGATGAAGACGAGGGCAGCGTCGTGATGCGCGACAACTGTGGATGGTGCTGGCTCCAGACCAAGAGATAGCCGTCGAGCGCAACGAGCGTCACCACGAGAGGACTGAAGAGCCACAGGACAATCGCTTTCCCGTCCGAGGGCTGTAGGCCGTGAGATGAACGGTCAACTGCGCCGGCACCAAGACGGTGGCTGCGACGTGCTGCCGTTTCCTCGCGTGCTTCCTCACCAGCTGGGTCTGACAGGGCCATCGTCATTGCCACTGCGTCATCCACCGCGTGCCAGTAAACAGGGTGCGCGAAGCGGTAACGCGGCCCGGACAAGCGCACAACAGGTAGGGCTGAGCATGGATGGGCGGCAGACCACTGCTTCTCTGACCATCGCACGACACAGGAGCTGTTCAAGCACGCGAGGAAGAGTGTCAGCCCAATGAGCACCGTGAGCCCCGCAGTGACGAGACCAAGGTAGGCGGCAGCCTCCGCACCCGGTGCCGTGCGGCAGTCTGAGTCCACTGCACAGAGGTCACCCGCACGTGCCACAACGGCGCTGTCCGCCACGCCCTGTGTGTCATTGTTCAGATCAGTGCATCGCACGTAGCAGTGCCCGCCGCCTTCCGCGTACCGCGCGAGAGCCAAGTCACGGTACGTGCTGAGATAGTTCCACAGCGCCAGGGTCAGGTAGCCGAACAACACCTGCAGCGCCGTGAACACGTCCAAGAAGACGGTGGACAGAAACAGTTGAGGATCGGTGGTGGGGTGGAGGTCCACCCAGGTATCAACCGAGCGTGAGCCGGTGTGCTGCTGTGGAGAGCGGCCGCGACCTGAAACTGTAGGGGCTGGTGCTGGGGCGGCAGTCGCCGCTGCGCAGAGAAAACCAACGGGGTGATCTGCGGCAGAGGCTTCATACGCTAGGAAGCGCGTGACGCAGGAGGACACGCCAGATCGATGGGGCTCACGTGGCATGGCGTCTCCCGAACGTACCAAAGAAAAGAAAGAGAAAGAGAGAGTCGAGGTGTGAAAGGAAAGAAAAAATCCAACAAGGCAATGCGTGGTAGTGAAAGGAGAGATCAGAGGCGTCTAAGTGAGTGAGTGAAAGGGAGAGAGGAAAAAAAAGGAATCTAGAATGGTGCACTGGCTTCAGAGGCGTTGAGTTTGCTCTGACACGTGTCGTCTCTCTCTCTCTCTCTCTCGTTTTTACATTGTGCAGTCGAATGGTGAAATGGGAATGAGAGCAGAAGGAAGTGGCATGCATTTGCGAGTTGGTGTGAGAGGGAGGACTTCATCTACGCGTGCGACCGTCGGGTCACAGCGATTTCTGTTGGCCGCCAGAGTAAGCGAATCACATCGTATCAAAATATGTGATTCTACGAGGGTAGGTGACCTGCACACGTGTGCTGGAAACGCATGGAGAGTGATGGTGATACACTGGCTCAGTCCATAACAAACAATCGCATGGACGAAAATTGCGGCCTCACCACCACAACACCGGATGACGCTGTTGGATTTATTTTCCAATTTGCAATTCTTTTTCTGTGAAGCACGCAATAATGACAACAACACCAACGACAACACGCACAAACCAATTCCTCTCTCCTTCGAATGGGCGTGTACACCACTCAGCGCTGCTCGAGCCTGCTCTTCTCGTACTCCTTCTCGCGCTCTTGTCGGCGGCTGAGACGGCGTGCGGCCTGCTCCTCGTTGTACTTGTCCATGTACTTGCTCGCAAAGTCCTTGGCTGACGGATCACGTGCATCACCGGGCTCGATGATGATCTGCTCAATGCCATCCGACGCGATGCCACCTCCTACGGCCGTCGAGGATGACGCAGGAGAGGCAGCAGCCGAATTCATCGTTGTGGCACCAGGGACCGCATCAGCATCATCATTATCTTTTGCTGCTTCTGCTGAGGCGGCACTGGTGGTGTCACGACGGCGGCGTCGCTCGCGCGCAATATCGCGCTTCTTCTTGAGCTTCTCGGCCTCGTACTCCATCTCCTCGACATCGTCGAAGAGGCCGATGCGGGTGAAGAAGCGGTGCAGCCTGATGTCACACTCGTAGTCCAACGCGCGCTTCTGCGACTGCCACATGTCCCGCTTCTCCTCCGCGTCGACGCTTGTGAAGGCGAGGCGGTACTCGTGGCCCTCCGCGGTGCTGCGCTCACCGTAGGTGCCGTGCTGAGGTGGGTAGCTCGCAATCCGAAAGACGGCCCGACCCGGCGCGGTGTGATTGACGGCGAGCGTTTTGATGGCCGTTGTCGCGCTCATGCCGAGCCAGAACGGGGCGAGATAGGTGGGAAAGAACGGAGCCGACGTGGCGATGGCCAGCGCGGGAATGGTGCTACTGCTGACAAGCGCGACGAGCGCAGCGCTGCCGTAGCCCAGCACGGCGTAGCGCTTCGCCAGCACAATGTACTCGTCAAGTCGGTCGTTGAACCCCACGCGGCGCTTCAAGTGATTGCACAGGTTCGCCAGCGTCAGCAGCATGGCAATGGACAGCGTCGGGTCAAGCGAGCAGAGAAGCGTGGCGCCGCTCGCGGAGGCCAGTGCCGAGGCCGTGTTCGCGGCGGAGACAACATCGCCGGTGCTGAGGACGGAGAAGGCAAGCGGGCTGTCAATCGCCATGTGAGCCTGCTGCGTCAAGAACGCGCCGACCTGTTGCGCCGGGCTCCCCAGCGCGTACACGGAGACGATCGCCGCGGCCACATACGGCACAGTCATCTTCACGTTGTTCGTCTTGTAGCTGCGGAAGATGCGATCGCGATCGTTCTTGAGTTTCTGCGCCGCCACCTTCTTTTCCCAGGTGATCGCCCTGGGGTGCTCGGCGACGTCGAGGTATTCGTGGTGGGCGTCCTGCAGCTCTGGCAGCGCGGCCGCCACCCGGGAGAGGCACTGATCGCCGTAGATGGTCCACGGCAGAGACAGCACAGCACGCACAAGCGCACCGCCAAGCATGAGCACACCAAACGCGGAGTTCACGTGCCCCACGTGTGCGGCGTAGAGGATCCCATTCGCGAGAAGCGTGGAGAGGGTGCCGATACGGCGCACGGGCGTGATGCGGAGCATAGGAACACTTCAAAGAGAGAGAGAGAGAGAGAGAGATGCAGCAAACCAACGTGAATGAAGAAGAGAAAGAAGCGGGGGGAAGCGGGAAAAGAGGAGGATGCACCGCAGTGGAGGAGAACACGACCATCATCATAAGAGACGTGGAAAGAAAAGGAAAGAGAAGATACCACCGAGTGTTTTATCGCGTGCTGCGTCACACAAGAAGGCAAAGCCCCAACTCTTGGTGCAACCCTTGTTGGTTTCTGCGTTTCCTGTGGGCGAGTTGTGTGTGTGCATGTGTGCATGTGTGCATGAGAACCAGTTTTTGCGTGTGTCTGTGTGCTTCTGGATAACTGTCTGTTGTATTGCATGTCTAACTGGGTCTATAGAAAAAAAAGTCACAAAGTGGGGGCATGAGGGACATCGCTGACACACAACGTGTGTCTGCTACGATCTGCCCTGCTGCGCCAGCTCACACAGCGTCTCGCGCTGGTACTGGGTAATGCTGCTGCAGGCGCCAGAGGAGCCCTCGCGTTCGGATGACGGTGATCTGGCACCGGGCTGGCTGAGGGAGTGAAGAAAGGCATTGAAGGCGTGTTGCCAGGCGTCTGCCTTGGCATCGTACTGCGTTCGTGGTGGTGATTGTGGTGCTGATGGCCGGGATGCGGCGATCGCAAAGGCAGCCGCTTTCGTTGGTGGTGACTCTGTGTGACGTGCGGGCTCACGCACACCCGATTCCTCCCTGCGGACCCCCGTTTCGAACTCTCTGTCTTGCGGTGTTGTTGGCGCCGTGTTTGCCTTCGCACCACGTGACGTGGCCGTTTCCAGGGATTGAATCGCAGAGCGGAGGAGGGTCATGACGCTGTCGGACGGGTGTACACGCTGCGCCGACAGGTCTGCAAGCTTTCGCACAGCTTCCGACTCGGTGCGCCTGGCAACCGCCTCCGCCTGAACGGAGGATCTCTCTTCTTCATCCGCATCCGCATCAACACCACAGCCGCTCCGCAACATGTCCAGAGGGTCGTCGGCGAGGAGGCGGTCGAGAGCGGCACGGCACATCTCGCGAGCGGCCGTCAGTTCCTTCTGTGCGCTCCCACGTGCGGCGGGTCGTGGCGCGCCTGTGCGTGACTGTTGTACGCTGCCGCTGTCACTTTTGTCACCTGCCTCACCATGAATGGTGCAGTTCAAGGGACGTTCGCGCAGAAACGTAGTGATGAGGGCCATCTCGTCTGCTTCTGTGCCTCGCACAGGCTTTGCGTCGAGTTCAAGCAACTTCCAGAGTGATCGTGAGCCGCGCTCGAGGCGGCGAAGCGTCCTCTCCAGTGTCTCTCGCTGATGATGCCAGTGGCAGCCGGCCAGTGCCGCACGCGTCTCGTTCTCCTCCAAGTCCCTGTCCAGTAGAACGATCTCCTCCTCGAGTTGCGTGATTTGGGCAACTTTCCGTGCGCGCTCCGCACGGAGAGTCTCGGCGGTGAGTCGCACGTGCTGCTCCTGCGCGCGTCGGGGGCGGTAGTACTGGTCATCCAGCGCGTCGACAACAACGCGCGCCTCACGCAGCAAAGCCGATGGACCGTGCACAAGCGCTTCCGCAATTGCGGTGTGATCGTGGTTCGCGTGCGCACCAACGAGGAGGTCGAGCTCGCTGCATGGCGCGTGGCAGCGTTGGCAGTAGTAATCGAGGCTTCCACTCAGCAGCGATGGGGCGGCTGTGGTGCGGGAGTTTGCAGGGGTGTCGACCATGATGTTGGCGATCTTCTGATCAATAGGAAAGGTGAGCGAAACAAAGAGAGAGAGAGAGAGTGAGAAGAGAGCAAAGTGAGGAAAGAGAACGTCGTTCAAGTTGCATGCTGACTCATAAATGTTCATAAAGCAAGATGATGCCAGACAGGGATTGGCTTGCACACACGCGGGAGCCGTCGTTGAAGCTTGCTGTCTCAGCTGCTCACGTGACAACTGAGCTGGATTTCTCGGTATCCGTCCATATCACCAGATTTGCCTGATATGACAATCTTTCCTCATCTGTTGTCTTGGGGTTGCTTCTGGTTGAACAGTACACACTGCGGCGGCTTCTCGCCAATGCGAGAGGACACCATTTAAACGTCATTAATGAAGCAAAATAAACAAACAAACAAACAAACAATCACTCAGACCGCCTACTGTTACTCTGACTTCGTCTTCTTTGAGCTTGGTGCGTGGTCAGCCTCTGCGCGCACCCAGCGGATGCGCGTCACGAGGATGGGCATCTGCAGCTCACTCACCGCCTCTGCCACCTTCTCACGCTTGTACTGCCAGACGTACGGTGTGCTGTCAGGACTCGCGAGCAACGGGCGCTGCTTCTCCAGCATGGCCCGCTCCAACAGCAAGGCGGGTGCGTTCAGCAACTCGTGCGCTTGCGTCTTGGAGAGCGCGCGCACAGGCGAGGCTGTCTCGCGCTGACGCTTCCGTGACGACGTTGGCGATGTTGTCCTTGTCGTTGTGGTTGCGCGCGACTGCCGCCAGAGATCGAGGATCCGCGTGTTCTCCTCATCCAAGCGCTTGAGAAAGGCCCCTTCGACATCCTCAACGCGTTGCTCGCAGAAGTTCACCACCTCGCACGTGTCCGGGTTCGCCGCCAGGAGTTCCGTGAGCGTGTACAGCAGCTGCGGCCAGGTCTGAGGATTGCCGTAGAGCGCATCGCACATGATCACGTAGTCCACTTTGGCGACGTCCGCACCACCGGCAAGAAACGCGGAGCAGGCGCGCCACGGCTCAGTTGGCTCGGCCAGTGCCGTCACCATGGCGGTTGCCACGGCCACCTCCTTGTCGACCGCGTCAGCGCCACGCGCCTGCGCGTGCCCGGCGGCCTCCTGCTCGTACTTGCGCAGCTGCTTCTTTGGGTTCGTCGCGGTGCTGGGCCCCCACTTCCAGGCCAGCGCCTCGCACGCACCGTGGCCGTGACTCAGGCGGCGCACACGCGATGCGTTGAGCTGGGCGTTGTATGCCATGAGCGGCAGCAGCTCCTTGAGGTCCGTGATGGCACACCGTGCCCCGGCCATGGCGAGCGCGATGCCGAGGCAGCCCACACCCGCCCCAAGCTCCACCACGCGAATATCACGCAGCACAGTGGACGTCGTCGATGAGAGGACGGCGCCCTGGCCCTCAGCCTTCCCCGTGTCCGCACTAAACCGGGCACGCAGACGTGGATGATCGGGGAAGATGTGTTGATGCAGGTGGCGCAGCGCCGCGGTGTTGCTGTTCCACAGCACGGCCCCGAGCTGGTCCTCCGCACTCTCGAGCGCCACCTGTTCTTCTGTGGTCATGCTCACTTCCTCGACGGGATTCTTGCTTTGATCGTGTGTGCCGTGGTCGGTTTCTTCGGTGGGTGGGACGGCCCAATGGAGGGTGGAGACGGCGCCGTACGGGCTGTCCACGTCACGCTTCACCCACGCAAGCATGAGTCCACGTTGTTGACACGAGTGTGTGCTTGTACATGTGTGTGAGGCAGATGTGAGGAGGAGCAGAGGGACATGAAGGAAAGAAACGGAGGCGGTGCTCCACACACAAACAGAGAATGTGCGTACGGATGTCATGAAGTGATTGTGGAAAGAAAGAAACCCTCCCCTTCGGCCCGCCCTCTGCAACGCAATTCGCTGAAGAGAACGAGAGACGGTGAATGAACCTTGATCGCTGTTCTTGTGTTTTTTTTTCGTATCCTGATAGATCGTATCTTATCAACACAAACAGACAAACAAACAGCCTGTTGACAGCTTCTCAACACCTTGTCGTCGTCCAACGCGTCTTCTTTCCCCGCCTCTAGGCGCTCCTCTTCGCCTGGGCACGAAGCTGACGCTCACGGTACTCGCCCTGCAGCCTGCGTTCTTCTGCCACGACAGCTTCCAGCTCCGTGGTCAACGCATCGAGGCACTGCTGCATCGCTGCGACCTCCTCCTCACGCACGGTGCGCACCAGCGCGCTCTGCTCACGACGACGCGCCAGCTTCGCAGCCCAGTAGTGCGCCACGTAGTGCAGCAGCCTGCCCGTGGCACTTTCATCAGTGCCGTCCGCGGCAAGTGTGAGTGCGCCTCGCACCAGGTAGCGACCACCCGCGAGAACGGCGTCCTCAGGGTCCACAAAACAGAGCCCCACGAGCCGCTCAAGCCGCGCAAAGGCCGCGTCGCGACGGGCCGCAGCGATGCTCGCCTCCTCCTCGACCCGGCCTGCGAGGGCCTCGAGCTCGTCGTCACGCACTGTGACGTCCACCCAGGCCTGCATCGCCTGCTGCGTCTGCGCCACAACCTCGGCCGAGATGGGAGTGGTCTGACGCGCGAGCTCGTCAGACACGCTGCGTCGCGCTTCAGCAAGAGCAGCCATGAAGGCCTCGTCGTGCGTGGCGACCAGCGTCAGCATCGAGCCGTCCTGCGCTTGCATCGCCTCTGCTATCCGCTGCTTGGCGTCGGCCAGGTGCTCCGCTGGCGAACGGATCCGCACCGCTGCGTGTGTCTCGGCCTGTGCCTTTGCTGTAGATTTTGGCATCGGCACAGTCGCGTGAGAGGCGCCGGTCTCTTGTTGGTCAGCGGCACGACGCACATCGCCACTGCTGCTGCTGCTGTGGCCTTCCAGCGGTGGGAGTGACGCGAAGATGTCATCGACGTCGCTGGTCGCCAGCACGGGTGCGACGGCTGCCGCTGATGCTCCTGCTGATGCTGCTGGTGTTGTGGTGGTGCTCTTCTCTGTGCGCGCGTGCTTCGTGGCAGGCATACCCGCCTCCGGCAACGCAGCAAAGAGGGCGTCGAGGTCGGGCGCGTCTGTGTTCGGGCCAGCCAGAGCATCCCAGGTGATGCCCGATGATGACGGTGCCGAGGGTGACGGCTTCACGCCGTGCTGCGTCAAGAGACGCCCCGCAGTCGGCGCACTCGCAGAGTCTGGCGCGACAAGCCGGTCAAGCACACTGTGCTGGATGGCCAGCGAGCCATCGGATTGAACGTCTTTTCCATCGCCAGCCACCTTGGCTGCGATGGCTTCGAGTTGGCCGCCGTAGAGTTTACGCGAGCGCTTTTCGATGCCGGCCTTGGCTTGATCTTCCTGCATGTCCACTGGCGTGAATGCTACACGACGACCGCCACCACTGCGTGCTGCGCCTTTGCGGTTACCGGCAACCGCATGACCATCCTCATCGTCAACATCATCAATGGCAAGGCGATCCTCATCGTCATACTCATCGCCATCGTCCTCGTCATCATCTTCGTCCTCAACAATGCGGTCAAGCACTGTGGCGCGGCCCTGGCGGTCCTCCTCCATCGCCTGCCGCATGCGCTTCCGCTGACGCCCAGACAGCGTACCCGCCTCGATGGCCTCACGGTTGTTCTCCAGCTTGGCGAGATAGCTGGTTTCCTGCTGCTGCTGCTTACGCTGTTTGCGCAGACCCTTCTTCTGATCCTGGTTGGCGAGACGGCTGACAAGCAGATCGTGGCTCTCGCGTTGCTCCGTGGCCGTCGCGGCCGTGTCGGCGCGTGCGGCTCTCTCTTCGTGCGAGAGGAGTTTGCCACGTCGTCGGCGGCGCTCCTCCATAAAGGCGCCAAACGACATCTCTGGCTCGCCATCCTGCTTCGCCGCGGCCTGCTTTTTCTCGAATTCGTGCGCGTCAAGGAGCTGCTGGTAGTGCTGCTCACACAGCCAGGGAGGACGACGGTAGTGGGTCGAAGTTCGACGCGTGATTTGCTCCGAGATGGTGCGCCACTTGTACGGAAACAAGGACTGCAGCTTCAACAGCTCCTCCTCTTCTTCAAGGCTCCACTCCTCGGTGAGGTTGAGACCATCGTCGAGGTAGTTCTCATAGCGCTCGCGACACTGCTGTGCCGTCTTGTTTTGGAGCACCGATGCAACGCGAGCCCAGTCGCGCAGACCGTACTTGTTGAGACCTGCCAGAAGGAACTGGTCCTCCGTGTTCGTCCACGGCCCACCCTTGAAGTGAAGCTTAGACATCGTGCGTCAAAAGATACCGCAGACGGTGCTTGATGTTGATCACAACGCAACGTGATACGTGCAATTTTTCCCTTTTCGAGTGACAAACGATCAGAGTGGAAATAAGAGGAGGTAGAGACAGAGAGAGACGGCGAAGGGGAGGTTCGTCAGCGTGAGAGTTGAGAGAGAGAGAGAGGACAATTTGATGATGCGCGGCATATTGGCCGCCTTTCGTAGTGCGGAGTGTGAGACCACGAAGATCGTGAATGTCCACTATCAGACGCACTGCTCTTCGGCGTGAGCTTGCAGAGACGATCGTCATAGCTGCCGTTCGTTCATGTCAGAGGTCTTCTGCTCTTTTTTTCGTTTGCTCTTTTTCTTTTTGCGTTTTTAACGAGCGTATGGCGATGCACAGCTCTCAAGTGTTATTGTTTCCGTAATACACGTGATCCTTTTCTTTCTGTCACCGTAGCTCGAGGTACTTAGCGAGTGAGACAGAGAGAGAGAGAGAGAGAAAGGCGAAGGAGTGACGCGGCACCTCTTCCTGCTCATCACGATGTTCTTTTTTTGACAATCTGTGAACGAGAGTATGTGAGTATTACCCATTTTTTGTGCTCTGTGTGCGGCGACCACATCGGTCAACTGACAGCAGCAACAACGCCAGAATCTGAAAGGTCAGCCGAGTACCTTGCCGTGCAGCTTCTCCTTCAGATCCGCGACGGCCTCCACGAGGGTGATGAGGTCCTCGGGTAGCTGCAGTGACGGATCACGCACCAGACGGAGCATGATCATGACGTCCTTGTCATCCAGCTGCTCGCTCTCTTCCGGGACAGACGTGGGCGTGGAGTCGCTCCCGAGGCGACGACGCACGGTGCGATTCAGCGTGCGCAGCTCTCGTCGCCAGTCGCGCATGATGCGTGGGTGGTAGTGGAAAAGTACGACTTGAAACCCAACCCCCAGCCGCACGGTGAGATCGAAGAGATCGTAGTCGATTGGGGGCAGGACGGGCATGTCAGAGCGCGTCTGTGGGTAGCGTGCGAGCTTGTTCGCGCTGACGACGAGCCCTGGCTGTGCTGAAGAAGAGAAGGCGCGGGTAAAGGATGGGGCGAGGTAATCAGGGCGCCCTTCCTCCTCGGCGGTGAGCATTGGAGACTGCTGGGCAATGCTGCGTGCGGCCGCTTCGTCCGGTGTGAGCCGCTGAACGGGCTGCACCGCGGCGGCGTGCGGTGACGGCACCGTTGCCGACGACGACACGCTGGTAACTTGTGCCGCTGCAGTGGCCACAACGGCTGCTTCGGCTGCTGCTGCGGTGGCGTCCATGTTCTGCGCGTCGTCCTCTACCCCCGCCTCATACGCCTGCTCCATCGCATCCTCTTCCTCATCGCCCTCGTCTTGCGCGTACTGACGTCGCTGCGCTTCTTGTGGGGTTTCGCGCTCGGCCCGCACGTGCTCGGCTTGGCGCGCAGCCAGCTCCTTGGCTGTCATCCAGACGCTCTCCGTTTCTGAGAGCCACACCCGAATCTTGCGATCGGCGCCGTCACTGTCCGCCGCATCCTGCTGGTGCGCTGGGTCTTCGTCGGTTGTGGCGTGAATCGGTGTATTCAGGCGTTTCACGTGGTGGGCAATAATATCCTCGAGAGGCTGCACATACTGGATCATCAGCTTCGCCTTCTCCTCAATGTCACGCTTGAGCTCATCGGAGAGCTCGACCTTGAGCTGCACATCCGCATCCTCATCCTCGACGCGACTGTCGTGTGCTGCCGCGCGACTCTCCACGAGCGCCTCCTTGACCCGATCACGCAGCAGATACCGCGTCGTCTCGATCACATAGCGAGCTTCAGGCGTCACGGCCTCTGCTGTGTGCGTCGCTTCACCAAATGACGCGGATGCCGGTGCGGCGTGCGTCGCGCGGGACAGGTGCGGAAACGGATCGAGATGCGTGAAGTTGGCAACGCGCAGCTCCGCTGTCGAGTGACGCTGCATCTCACCGTGTGGAAAATAGCGCGCCTGCACATCAGGCAGGTCGTACAAGTCACGGACCCGGTCGTGGCTGCGCTGCTGGCGAATCTCATCGAACGTGGTGGACGGTCCGACGGACTCGGCAAACGTGGGCGCAGCAAACAGGACGTCAATGGGCTGCGTGATGGCGCCACTCCAGAAGCTGATGCGACCGCCGTGGTTGCGCACGGACTGCGTGTCCATCACGAAGAGCATGCCCGGCGCGGGGCGGAGCGGTGCTGTGGCGACGGCGACGGCAGGACCAGCGCGTGGGTCAGGCGTGCCGTCACGTGGTGGGTTGGGCGTTGTGGTCCCTGCAGGAGGCGACACCACACCCAACGAATCCTCTTCCTCTTCTTCCTCTTGCTCTTGCTTTTGGTCTTGCGTTTCTCGCCTCTCAGCCTCACCCTTTGCTGCCTCCTGTGTCTTGCCAGCCAATGAAGAGGTGCCCGCCGGCCCTTGTTCATGTTGCTCCTGTGAAGCCTCGTGAGTGGGGGGAGAAGGGAGAGCCAGTGTGCTCAGGGACAGTCCACGCTGCACCTCCCAGGGCAGCACTGCTGACCACAGCTCGAGAGGCACGACCTTGCGATGAACCTGCGGGGCTGACGACGCCGACGCTGTGGCGCCGCGGCCACCCTGACCGTGATGAGGCTTCGACTTCTGGAAGAAACTCCCCCAGTACCCTTGTGACGGCTCACGCACCTGATTGGATGGCGCAGAGTGCGGTGCGTCTCGCACGACATCAATGTGCAGCTCCGCCGTGTAAGTTGGCTTCTGCTGTAGCGGCACGTGTTCCGTGTAGGTGACCCAGTCGCGCAGCACAACCTTGAGCGCCGCGAGATCCTCGTTGACTGGGAGCGTCACATGACGCTTAACAATGTCAGTAATGAAGCTTGATGAGCGCATCGCGTCAAGCCACACAGATACACAACGAGAGGCGTCTGTCTTACTTCAAGATAGATAGATAGATAGATAGATAGAGAGAGAGGGGAAGCGAGAGAATGAGAGTTGGCTGTGAGCCACTGGAGAAGTGACAAAGTAGCAGAGTGAACTCGCTATTGCCAAGGTACAGTGCAGCGACGCGGAATACTGAAACACACAATGGTAAAGCTGCGTTGTCTTATTATGGTTTCAGTTGCCTGTACAACGACGGGGGGAGGAGAGAGAAAAGACGGAGAGCATGTTCCCAACGATGCACCTGTAACGCACAGCTGTCAACGGGAACGTCGTCTTGGTGGAGAGTGTGAGGCGCTCAGAAAACCAGTCACGCGACACCTTTCACGCTCTCTCCCTCTCACTATTCTTGTTTTCTTTTTCCTTTTTTCTTTTCTTCCTTTCGTCCGTCTGGACAGAAACACCTCCTTCGCCATTCACTTCACGCAGAAGTACGGCCAATGAAAGGGAAAAAAGAAAACAGGGAAAAAATACGCATCAGAAACACGCGCGGGTGACGTATAAACCCAACGAAAGAAAGCAACAGAATACCGTGCGTACGGCTTCTTCTCTTTCTTCCTTTTCCCCAAGGTCCTTCACACTGTAAGGACCAATCAGGTATCTTAAAGACCTTATTCTGTGCGTAAAAAAACTTACGAGGGAAATCGGGAAAACGAAAAGGAGAGAAAGATACGATCACTCCTTTCAACGTAGAGGGCGTGAGGTTAATGCCTCGACCTTGATCGCAGAATCCCGTTCCTCTTCCGTTTTTCCCTTTCAACGTTACGCTTGTTCTCTCTTTTTTACTGATCAAAGCGGTTAGTCGTGATGGTGGAAGTAAAGGTGTCGTGCATGCCGAAAATCGAGAAAACAATTTGAAATCCTCCAAAAAAGAGGCCATGCAGTAGACACGAGGATAGAAACAAACGAAAACAAAAAAATCTCGGTGTGACCAACTAAATCTTGGAGATATCGTGGCTGCCGCTCTCGCGAAGGCCCGCACCCGACATGCGGATGAAGCGCGCGTTCTTCTGCATCTCCGCGATGTTCTTGGCACCACAGTAAGAGATGCCGGAGCGCAGACCGCCGACGAGCTGGTGCAGGATCGGCCCAATGGGGCCCTTGCATGACACCCAGCCCTCCACGCCCTCCGGCACGAGGTCGTTGAAGACATCCTCGTCGATCCGCTTCTCGCGCTCCGCCTTGCTGAGGTTCGCGCCGTAGCCAGCCATGCCGCGAATCACCTTCACCTTCTTGCCGTCCTTCACAAGGACGCGACCAGGGGACTCATCCGTGCCGGCAAGCATGTTACCGAGCATGACCGTGTCCGCGCCTGCCGCGATGGCCTTGCAGATGTCGCCGGCCGTCTTCACGCCACCGTCGGCGATGCAGGGGATGCCGTACTGCTTCGCCACGCGCGCGCAATCCATCACAGCGGATAGCTGCGGCACACCGGAGCCAGCCACGAGGCGCGTGATGCAGATGCTGCCCGGGCCGACGCCGATCTTGAGACCGTCCGCGCCAGCCTCGATGAGGTCCTTCGCGGCCTCGCCACTCGCGATGTTGCCGGCGATGATGTCGACCTTGTTGGTGCGCGGGTTCTTCTTAAGCGCGCGGATCATGTCAATGCAGATGTCGCTGTGGCCGTGCGCGATATCGACAACGAGGACGTCCGCACCGGCCTCGATGAGTGCCGCCGCGCGGGCGTGGTCCTCGTTCTTCACGCCGATCGCCGCACCGACGAGAAGGCGGCTACGCGAATCGAGAGACGCAACCTGGTTGTTGGCGAGCTTCACGAGGTCAGAGCGAGTGATGAGGTACTTGAGGTGATCGCCCGCATCAACAATGGGAAGGTTGCTGCAGCGGTTCTCCTGCATGATGCGGCGCGACTGCTCCATGGTGATGTCGAGCTGCGTGCTGACGACAACGCGGTCGCGCGGGGTCATGAACTTGCTCACCGGCTCGTCGTCCTGCGCGAAGAGCAGATCAGAGCGCGCCACCACGCCGAGCAGGCGACGCGACGCGATGCTGTCAACCACCATGAGGCAGTTCACGCCACCCTTGCGGCCGTTCCAGTTGAACGCCTCGAGGGCTTCGAGCTTGGTCGCGGAAGGGAGCACCAGGCGGGGGTCCTCGATCAAAAACGACTGCGCGCGCTTCACCTTGCGCACCATGGCGCACTGCTCCTCGACGGAGCAGAAGCGGTGGAGAATGCCAATGCCGCCCTCGCGCGCCATCGCGACGGCCGTCTGGTGCTCCGTGACGGTGTCCATGTTGCTGGCGACGATGGGGATACGGAGGGTGATGTTGCGCGAGAGTTTGGTGGTCGTGCTGACCTGCTTGCGTGAGCGGACGGGGCTGCGCTGGGGGATGAGGAGCACGTCATCGTACGTCAGCCCTTGCGGGAGCGTCGGGAGGTTCGCAAGTGAGGCCATGATGTTGATGTTTTCTGCCTTTGCTTTGTGTGTGTTTGTGTGCGTGGGCGTGAAAGTGTGTGTGTACGTGTATGTACGTGTGGATACCTAAGAGAAAAAAAGAAAGTATACATGTGAGAAAGAGAGAGGGAGTGGGAGAAAAGACAAGTCGATATCAAAATGAACATTCGAAAAGTGAGTGGTTGAGGGTGTACTATTCACACACCCGCACACACACACGCACGCAAGGCGCAGTGGGCCCTAGCTATACACGCGCGTTCTTGCGTACACAACACGCACACGTGGGAGTCGTTGTACGTTTCTCGAAGCGGCTACCGCTGTTGCTCAGGGAGACGGCTGAAGACGTAAGTCTTTTTGTTCTTTCCGATAGCATAAACGATGACAATAAAAAAATGAACACGCCACCAGTCGTGCCGTCTTGGCCAGCTGCATGGACCACAGCGTGTAAAAAGTGTGTGTGTTTGTGGGGGGGGCAAACAGTAACGGTAGAAAAAAAAAGGTCAAGTGAAACTGTTTTGTTTCTCGTTATTCTCATTTTTCTTTTCTTATTTTAGGGACGACCCTTCCACACAAGCGAGGCCGCTGCACTCGCGGGCGGGTGGAATGACTCGAGGGCCTCCATAAGCTCAGCCACCGTGTCGCGCACCACAAGGCACTGCACCGTTGTGGCTTCCAAGAACCCCTCCTTCACAAGATGATTGAGCATCTCCAGGAATGGACCGAAGAAGTTGTTCACGTTGCACACACCAATGCGAGGGCGGTAGGCATTCAACTGGAACAATGTCATCACCTCGAGCAGCTCGTCAAAGGTGCCGATGCCACCGGGCAGCGCGATCACCGTGTCGGAGTGCGCGAACATGATGCTCTTGCGCTCTGACATGGTGCCGGTGTAGTAGATGAGGCTGCCGATCATCTCTCCCGAGGCCTCGCGCGGCCGCAGGGCGTTGGGAATGACGGCCACCACTGTGCCCTTGTCCCGGTGCACCTTCTCGGCGATGGCGCCCATGACGCCAACCGTGCCACCGCCGTACACCAAGGGGCGGCGCGCCTTGTGTGCAATGTAGTCGCCCAGATCATTCGCGGCTTGCAGGTACAGCGGCGAGGACCCGGCACGCGCGCCGGCAAAGACGAGGATACCCTTCTTGAGCGTGTGAGCGGAGACGGGCTCTGGCATCGCATCGAGCTTGGGCTGCACGTGCGTGTTTTCATAGACATGCAGCGACTGCTCCGCCGCGTCCAAGGTGCCGATGAACTTGAAGAAGTCGAGGAAGGTCTCGCTCTTGCTGTGCACCTCCTCAAAGTCGTGGCGAGAGTTGTAGCGCTCCAGGACCGCGAAAGCGTTGGGAATGGGGTGCGGCTTGCCATCCGGGCTCTCCTCGGCGGCGCAGAAGGACTCGTGCAGCTCGTAGGAGAGCGTGCCAGGCTCATTGGCCCAGCAGTAGGCCTGCAGCTTCTTGAACGCCTCGAGGAACTTGTTGGCGTCCTCCGCCGTCTTGAGGCGCATGAAGAATGTCACACAGACGACCATGATGATGAACACCACAAAAATGCAAAATAGACGGGAACAGAGAGAAGAAGTAAAACGAAAGTAGTAGTAGTAATAGGGCTGTTAATTGATGAATGTGCTTTTGAGTGTTTTCCTTTGGTAGGCTGTTGTTGCTATGTGAGTGGGAGTTAAACGCGGAGACGACACAACAGGGATGCGTTTCGATTGAAACAGAGAGAGAGAGAGAGAGAAGGCACAGAAGGAAGGGACACGGTGAAGAGGTGAATGAGTGATGATCAACATACAGAACAGAATGCTGCCTCTGGGAGAATAAACATGGAGAGCCACGATGATCTCTATAGAACGTAAAGCAGTAACAACTCGTACCTTGTCGATTCTCGTGTCAGGTCATGTTCATTCCTGTACTTGCCTGACTTCGTTGTTTTGAGTGTCGCCTTCGATTGTGCACCTAGATCCAGGTTCACGAGTACCTGGAGGAGGGGGGGGGGGCACACTGATGAGAGAGAAAACTCATCACGACTGTCACGGAATAGCGTTGGGTGGAATTCAAACTATGCGTTACAATAACATGAAGGAAAAAAGGAACAAGAAGAGAAAAGAAAATAAAGAAGGCGCCTATCTAAAAGGAACGGAGCGTAAATTGAACATTGGGGTGTGTGTGGTGGGTAACACACGAACAAACAAACAAACATGGAGTGGAGAAAAAGGAAAGAAAGAGAAAGAAACAAAGTTCAAAAGCGAGACAACGAGTTGGCCAACTGAGTGATGTCACACGACACTGTGAAAAAACAACAACAATAACCGTCTCCCAAGCACAAACATGCGGAGACGAGCGTGCATTCACCTGACCAACAACAAAGACGACAGCAACAGTGATGCGGGGATGGAAGTGAAAACAACGCCTTGACGTTAAAGTGAGGTGACTCGCAACGAAATGAGGGGCAACACAAGAAAGAAAAAAAAACTACTGAGAACATCGTCATCAGAAGTATTCACATACGCCGCGAAGTAGGAGGCAATAATATAAAAAAAGAAAACTCAAGGTGAGAAAAATGGGGAGAAGCCAACCTAAGGAACGATGGGCCACGTTGCGCGGGGTGGGGTGGGGGGAGAGCATTGGGAAAATGTACATCATACAGGCAACGGTCAGTGGTCAGCGGGCAACACTAGAAGAGAAGAAACAAAGAAGAAGAGGAGGAAAGCACACACACAGACACACGAAAAAAAAAGCAAGCGAATGTGTGTGTGTATGTGTCTGTTTACTTTCCTTTTCTTCTTGTTCAACGCAGGTTATTGAAACTTTGCGTTCTTCACCTCGCCCTTTGAGAAGAGGTCAGCCTTTCGTTTGCGCTCCTCCTTTGCCCTATCGAGTGCGTTCTGGATCTGNTCCTTCTTCTCCATGACTTCAATGCGGTCGTCGTCGCCGGCCTCAAGACGGCGAGTGAGCTTCATCTGCTCCACCTTCTGCTCACCCAACGCGTTGCGCAGGTCCTCACACTCGATCACCTTCTTGTCGTACTCTTCTTCTAGTTGCACGACCTGTTCGCTCAGCTTTTGAATCTTCTTCTTGAGTTTCTTGTTGCTGTGATTCTTGTCGTCCAGTTCGCGGTTGCGCTCCTCAGCGTACTGCTCGAGGCGCTTGTTGATTGCCTTCTGCACGCTCGCGTCCTTCTCCTCGAGCTTAACGCGGTAGCGCTGCTCAATCGCCTCGGCGGCCGTGTTGGCGTCCTTGAGCTGCTGCTGGAAGTAGTCCACCTTCTCGTTACTCTTGACGATGAGGGCCTTCTGCTTATCGAGGAGGGAGCGCATCTGGTCGAGCTGATCGGCGCGCTCCCGAAGACGGCTTTCGAGAATCGCCACCTCCTCCACACTCGTGCTGGCGTCCTTGAGCTTGCGCTGGAACTCACTCGTGACCTCGTGGATCTTCGCCTCCGCCTCGGCGGCGCGGGATTCGGCGGCCGTGCGCTCGTCGCGCAGGGATTGGATCTCCACCTGCAGCTTTTGCTTCGCCTTCTCCACATCCTCGCGCTGCTTGCGCTCTTCCTCCAGCTCAGCGGCCGAGCTCGTGGCGGCAGCGGCAGCCGCTGCGACTGCGGCTGGGCTCGCACTACCCGCACCCGCACCTCCTCCCGCCCCTGCACCGGCCCCAGCCGCCTTGGTCGCTGCGACCTGGCTGGCGAGCATCTTGCGCAGACCCTCGTTCTCCTCACGCAGCAGCTTCATCGCCGCCGCACCGTTGTCGTCCATCTTGATCGCGGCGAGGAGTTCGTCCTGGCGCTTGGCGTAGTCGTCCACCATGGACGACATCTCGCTTGCTGCGGTGATGGAGGACGGCTCAAGGCCATTCGCGGTCAGGGCCTGCTGTGCCGCCTGAAGTTCCTTGTGAGACTTCTTCAGGCGCGCCTCCAACTTGCCGGTGGCGTCCTGTGTGTCCAGCATCTGCTGCTCGAGGTCCTTGCGGGCGGCCTTGAGGTCGCGCTTGAGGGCCTTGTTCTCGGCGGAGAGCGTCTGGACCTGGGTCTGGAGCTGCGCCAGCTCGGCCCCGTTCGCGCCGTGCGAGAAGTCCTTGAAGAGCGCCGCGAGCTCGTCGACGTTGGCGATCCGCTCCTTGCGCTCCAGGAAGGTCGCGCACAGCTGCAGCACCTCCGCCCGCTGCAGGCGCTGATCCTCGGCAGTCGACTCGGCGACCTGCAGATCGTTGCGCAGCTGCGCCACCTGCTCCTCGAGCTCGGCGATGCGATTCGTCGCGTCACGGCGATCCGCGGTGAGACGGGCACGCTCGTTTTCGTGGTCAATCGCGTCGGCTTCGCGCCCCTTGACGGCGTTGTCGAGGTTCATTTCCAGCTCCCCGACCTGCTCGCGCAGGGTCTCGACATCGTGTTCGAGACCCGCGGTACCCTCGGACTCGTACTTCTTGAGCTTCTCACGGAGCTCGTCGACAATCTCCGTCAACTCGGCAATGCGCTGGTCCTTGCTGTCCATGTTCACAACCGGCTTGTTCTTGATCTGCTTGGCGCGATCGGCGAAGCGCAACGTCGAGACCGTCTCTGACAGGTTGCGCTCGCTGGGGTTGATGTTGGCGAACATGATGGTCTTGCTGTTGCCACCGAGTGAGTCCTTCAACAGCATCGTGAGGCCGCTACTGCGAAACGGAATGTGCTTCGCGCCCTTCACAATCGAGTCAATGACGGTGCCGAGGGCGGAGAGGGAGAGATTGATGTTGCAACCTTCCTTGAGCGTGTCGCCCGTCGCGCCCGTCTTGCCCTGACGCTCGGAGCCGGCGAGGTCCACTAGGTTGAGCTTGCTCGTCACGGAGCGGGCGGAACCGTCCTCAAGCGTTTCGGTGCACTCCAGCACCAGCGTGAAGAGCGAGTGCGAGCGCGAGCTGTCCGCATTGAGCTCCGTCGACGCCGTCCGGCGACGCTCCGTGCCCTCCTCCATGAGCTGAATAATCTCCTCCGGAAATTTCACCTGTGGCACAATCGCGCCTTGTACGAAAAAAGTGTGGTCCTTGCTTTCGCGCACATCGAGCGCCACCTGCTGCTTCGCGAGTAGGTCACGCACCTTGCCATTGTACAGCTCCACAAAGGAAACGTACATGGTGTAGCGGCGCGAGCTGTTTTCCTGGTTCGCTTGAATGTGGTCAAAGATGTACTTGAAGCAGCGAGGAATGACGCCCTCCATCTCGGGATCGCCCATCACACCGGTCATGGTGTGCGTCTTACCGGAGCCGGACTGACCGTAGGCAAACACAGTCGCGTTGAAGCCTTCTAATACGGAGTCCACCAGGGGCAGAATGAACTGCGTGAAGATGTCCTTCTGGGAAAAGGTGTTGTTGATCACGGCATCAAATGTCCAGCGATCGGCCTCACCAATGAGAGCCTTGACGGCGACGGAGTGGTTGACGAGATCCATCTCCACGCATGTCTTGTGGCCGTTGCCGAGCTCCTTCTCACTAAGCGGCCGGCAGCGGACGAGAACCTTGACGTTCTCTGCCGCCTGCGCCTTCTTGCTCATAGTGATGATGGCAGCGTGTGTATAGTGACACAGAAAAAGAGATAAAACAAGGAGAGGAACGAAAGAAAAAAAAGAGGGGAGAGAACGAAAAAAGGAGAAGGGAGGCGATCAGGCCAACCAATAATAATAATATGTGCAAGTCCTTTTTTTGGGGTTTTCTGTGTGAATGTGTGCGTGTGTGTACGCTGGTGGGGCGGTACTCACTGCGAGAGAGTTGAGTATGTTACCACGCGAACCCAGTCTGGTGACACGACGATCTCACCGTGTGGAGGAAGATGCGATGAGAGTTGGAAGTGGAGGGAGTGTATGAGAGCGAAGAGAGAGAGGCGCGAAAAGAAGGAATAAGAACAACAAGAGGCACTGATGCCATTGTCGCACACAGAGAGGATGACGTAAGGGGGCGACTTTCTCTCTCCATCGTCAAGAGGCGCCGCAGTTACCCAGCACACAAATCGCATGTTTGTGGCCATTTTTTTGTTTTATTTCCGCTTTTATTAACAATGCATTCTGCTTCGTACTCTGTGAGACAAAAACAGCAACCACAACAGCCGCACGGCTATTTGGTAACGCGCATAAACAGCACCGCCAAAAAACTGCACAAGGTAGATGGTGTGCGAGACCCACACAAACACACACGCGCCTCAGGGTGTTGCGTCTTTAGGTGTCACGCTCGTCAAGACATCGAGAAACTCGGCCGAGGCAGCCGGCTCAGCGACGAGCGCCTGTGGTGGCAGGTGCGGTGCGGGCTTCACAGATGTGCGATTCAGTTCTGTCAGCGCACGCCGTGCTGTGTCAGGGCTGTCAAACACAACCTCGAATGTTTTGCTCGTGGCCACGATCGGCACGTGCGTCAATTTGCCTGTCGACGGCAGCGAGCTCTTCGGGTGTGTGGGCGTGGGCAGCGCGTACTGTGCCACCACACAGGAGACAACGCGACCTGTGGCGTCGTGCCCGAGCTTGGTCGCGCACAATGCGCGCACCTCGGCCGCGCTGAGATTGCGCGGGACGTTGCGCAGGACAATCATCGCCCCACGTGGACGGCTGGCCCCGGCTGCGTCCTGGAACGGTTGCGCAGCGGCAGAGGCCAGCGTGGCTGCCACCTCCGCAACGAGCGAATGCCCGGCTGTTGTTGTGTTGCCGCTGGTGCTGGTGCTGCCATCGACGGCATCCACGACTGCCGGCACCACACGCTGCAAGGCAAGGTGGTCGAGCGACAGTCTCTCAACGCGCTGGGAGAGTTCGGCGAGCTGGTCGGAGATGGGCTTTGTCACGGACGCTGTTGTGGCTGCCGTGCTCGCTGGCGCTGGTGGCGGACCCGCGCGTCCAACAGCAGCAGCGGCGAGGACAGCCTTCTCGACAGCCTCGCTGACCAGTGTGCGAATGCGGGCCTCCAGCTCTTCCTCTCCCATCACAACCGCACCGCTCTCCTCTTCTTCCTCTTCCTCTTCCTCTTCCTCCACTTCCACTTTTGTGTTTTCTGCTGAAGTCGAGGTGGTGGTGGTGGTGGTGGTGAGCGGCGTACGCAGCACGTGGCTCTCAAGCTGACGCACAAGCAGCTCCGTGTTCCGCTGCTGGAGCACAACGTCCCCCGCGGTGCGCTGCGCGGTGGCGAGGCCGGTCTGCAACGTCTCCGCGGCCTGCTCCAGTGCGACGAGGCGCCGATCGAGGACAACCAGCTGACGCTGCGCCAGACCCGTCGCCTCCGAGTACGTGCGCAGCGTCCGCTCCAGCTGATTCACCGTCTCCGTCAGCTTGTCCAGACGGTGGGCGAGGACCACGTGCGTGCCCACCGCCTCAGGCGTGACGGGTGCGGATGAGGAGGAGGAGGAGGAGGCGTGTGGGGCAGCGGTGCGACCCGGCGGTGGAGAGGCCGGAGACGGTTGAGCCTGTGGGACGGCACGCGCAGGGAGTCCAACCGAGGGGACTGCGGCTGCTACTGTGGCTGCGGGTGATGAAGGTGATGGCAATGGGTGTGATGCACGCTTGATGACTTTCTTCCGCTTGATCCGCTTTACCACAAGACACGGTGCAGAGCTGGCGAAGGCCCTGTTCTGCGCGGCAGACGCGTGTGCACACACCGTCCCCGACCGCGATGCGATCACGGCTGTGCGGAGCAGCGAGAAGCACTTCATGTGCGCGCGTCAACCACGAGTGTGTGTTTTGAGGGTACTTCCTTTCAGGAACGCGCCTGTTGTGCTTTGTGAATGGCTTCTGACACTGAGAGAGACAATGAGAGAGAGAGAAGAGTGAAGCGATGTGCGTAGGTGTGCATGTGTGTGTGTATATGTGTTGGAAGCACGTGGCCGTAGCAGAGTCGTGCCTGCCAACGTGGTGAGAGCTTCACAGCGTGACTGGGGTGACCATATCCTTGCACGGCACAAGACTGGAGAAGGAAAGAGAAAACCAATGGGAGCAAGACCCCAAGACACGTGTCACTCCGACGTGCACTTTCTCGTAATCGCATAATCTACTGTTTTTTTTTTGCGATGAAACAAAGGCATTGCGATTGCGACAGGTCTCCCTACCTTCTTTTCTGTTCCTACTTCTGCTTCAGTCTCGAAAACAACAACACTAGCAGCAACAGCACCCTTTGATCTGTGTTGATGACTCAGTACAGTAACAGTGGACTTGTTATTATTGTCGTTCCACGACTCAGATATTAAACGCATTACAAGGAAACACACACACACATACAGACTTTACGAAAGGAAAAGAAAGAAGCACCAGAAACAAGACGTGGTCTCTTTTAATCCGAGTCAGACGAGCTTAACTGTTTCTTGGCGCCCTTGGAGCCGTCGTGGCTGGCGTCGATGCGCGCGAGCTTGCCAGAAAAGAAGCGATGTCGCCCAGCACGTCCCAGGCGCACGCCACCGCAGCGCTGGAAGAGCTCCGCATCGGAAAGCTTCGTCACATCCACATGTGTCCCGCTGACCACGCGCGCCTCGCCCTCGTCATCACTGCTGCTGCTGTTGCTGCTCGACGAGCTGCTCGCGTCGCTCTCACTGTCGGAGTCAGAGTCGGAGGAGGCAGACGCAGCGCGCGGCTTCTTCGGCGCCTTTTCGTCCTCGTCGTCGTCACTATCTGACCGGGCACGCTTGCGGCTCTTGCGTTTGCGCACCTCACCATACACAGCATCCAGTTCAATCGCGTGCGCGGTGTTGAGGTTTTTTCCTGTATTTGGGTCCGCGATATGACCAAGGCCGGCGGCGCTCTTCGGGTCGCGGCGCACCACCTTGACGTAACTCTTCACGCCTTCGCGGTCTTTGCCCAGGCCCTCGCCTTCCTTCCAGCCCATCTTTTCCAGCATTTTCTTGGCAACCGACATGATGGGAAAGAAGGAAAAAAAACAATCACAGAAAAAACAGAAACGAAACGCGGGATCCCAAGTGCGCGCTTAAACAGTGAGCTTGTCAGTGCACTACGATACCCAGAAGAGCAGAGAGAGAGAGAGAGAGAGGAAGGGAGAGGGTGAGAAGTGAGGCGTGACTTGGTTGTGCGAGAGCATGAGCGTCAGCTTCTTGACGCTAAATCTGTCCCCCTCCCCTCTGTCTGTTTCCTTGCCCTGTTATTCCACAAAAGTGGCAACAACAATAATTGGGCGTCAGAGGAAGACGAGGAGGAGAGGAGAGAGGAGGCACAGCAAGGCAACAATCTCAGGGTGCACACAAACACATCATGTGCATGTGTATGCCTCCACATCATCGTGAGAGAGTTTGCTGCCTTTCTCCTGCCAAGAACGCTCTTTCTGTGCGTGCGCCGGAATGCGTTGCGCGTTGCGCGTCGCGAGGGGATGATGTGTGATGTCGAACCGACTCGCCTCTACGCGCCGAACGACTGCATTTCCCGGGTTCCATATTTTGTTTTCCTTTTTTTTGTGTGTAAATCGAGAACAGTACTCAGTAAGAAGTGGACAACCATAAAGCGACAAAAAGAGGGGAAAAAAGGAAGAAAAAAAAAACAGCGTGGAAACACCAAACGCAACAACAGGAATATACTCATCTCAATATAAACAACGACGACTGACTACCAAAATCATCAGAGCATGAAGAAAGACAGAAACAGGGGGGGGAGGGGGACCAGAAGGGGGAGGGCTGATAGATCGAACAAACATATAGACTCGCAAAGAGTATAAAACAGCCTCCCCCAAACACACACACACACACACACATGGAATAAGTGCATCCTTATTGTTGCTTGCAGGAAAAATGAGTGGAGTGTGACGGGACGACAAGAGCTAGCGAACTAAAAGAAAATGCAAGTGCAAAAACAAGCGAGGAAAGGTGTGCTCCCCACGGCCGCATCGTGTCTACCCCCAGTTTTCTTCTTGTGGAACAATGACCACCGAGAAAAAAGACCAAAACACATCGACGACTCAAAAAAAAAAAAAGGGAAGAAAAACGAAAAAGGCAACAATGCATCTCATCAACGTACGGCTTCTCCTTGTGAACGCTTGCATGGAATAAGAGGGGAGAGAGCGCGCGGAAGAAACAGTTAGCACAAGAACAACTCTCTGATCGTTGTGCGACGCAGTCCTCTGGTCAAAACACGTGAACTGTGCAGAGAGTGATTTGACCTTTTCTTTTGTCTCTCTCTTCCTCCGACGAGTTGTGGAGTCAAAACCGAAAAAAAAAAGAGAAACCCAGCGCGAATGAGGCGAGGTAAACATGGCATGAAGAAGAGAGAAGGAAAGAATTAACGTCAAAAAGAGAACCTAGGGGAGAAAGGAAGGGATAGAAGATAAATGAATAGCGTCTGAGGGGACCGTGGATCGCTGGTGGAGCAGATGCGTCAACCAAACAGAGTGAACCGCGCACACACAGAGGGAAAAAAGAAAAGGAGGAAAGAAAGAAAGAAAAAAGAAGGAAGAAAAACAACAACGACACTAACGCCAACGAAGGAGAGAAGATCAACAACAACAACAAAAGAAAAGCATGAATACTCCGTAACTGAAACAAATGACGACACCACAACGGTGCATTCATATGCAGGCGTTTTTTTTTTTTACAGACATGCGAGAAAGAGCAAACTGGAAGAGAAAAAGAAAAGAAGAAAACACAAAAAACAGAGAGAGTGGAAAGCTGTCACGGTCGCTGCACAGGAAGGCGACTCAACACAACAGCCTCAAAAGAGCGTACGCAACAGCGCAAGTCAATCCAAACACACTCACGCAACGTCATGTGAATACTCCTGCGCTGTGAGGAAGGAGGGGAGGGGGGAGGGGGGGAGGGGGGAGTGTGAATTGGGAGTGGACAACTCAGCTAACAGAGCGACGGAAAACAAAAAGAAACAAAAAGAGAACCTGGCGAGAGACAGAGAGGAGTAACTGCAATAACATCAAACAAGCAATCGAAAATGAACTGAGTTGAACAAGTTTGGAGGGAAAAACAAAACGAAAAAAATGAAAGGAAGCAACAAATGAACGACATGAAAAAACAAAACATCAACAACATCATCGGCCGCTGCGGAAAAGAACAGAAAAAAAAATGTACAAAAAAACACTGAGAGAAAAATGAACATCTGCATCACGAGACAGCTGACAAGAACGAAGCAAACAAACAAGCAAAAAAAAAAAACAATGACGTGTCTTGCGGGAGAGACAGAAGGAAACAGGCTGTGGGCGAAGACAGCGCGAGCTGACCAGGTCAGTAAGGGAAGAACATTTACAGAAAACAAGGGGGATTATCGAACAACAAAAAAAAACAAGGCAAAAAAGTGCACTGTAAATTGAGTAATGACACATGCGCCAAACAGACAAAAAAGAAAACAGAAAAAAGTTAACAATGACCGAGGTAAACTCAAGGTAGAGCGTGAAAAGCTGGGAAGACGGAGTATGGGAGAGGGAAAGGAAACAGAGAAAAACAAACAAAAGGGGGGGGGGAGTGGTACGACAAGGGCGACTCTAGCAAAACTACCTGAGTGTTTGTGTGTGTGTTTGATTCGAGTTCTCTCATTTTTTTTTTGATTTGCGTGCTGTCGTGTCTGACTGTGTGGCTGACGCTACGTCGAGTCCGCCTCAAGTGCGCCGTCCTTCTTAATCTGTTCCCTCTCATCCGCCCGCTGCTCTCACGCCGTTCGTGTGTTTTATTCCTCGCTGTCCTTTTTTTTTTGTGTGTTTGGTTGGTTGTGTGTGGACGACGAGCGAATTACCCCTTTTCGCAAAAAGGCAGTCACTGTGCTCTTAGCACTGTTCCTTTCATGGTTTCTGCTCACGACTGTAGTCGCCCGTTCCGCTCTGCGTTACGTGTGTATATGTATATTTTTGGTTAATCATATGTTTTTCTCTGTTTCTGTTTTTTTGTGTTTTTTTTGTGTGTGGTTCCTCAGATGACAACTCATGGAGCTGGAGTGCCGAGGCTTTTTTTCTTCTCTTTTTTACTCGTCCTTCGCGCTCACGACGGTGACAGCGACATTTCCTGGCCCAGTCACCGTCACGGGCCGGCCGCCTGCTGCCGCCACTGACGACAACGGCGCTGGCGTGACCATGACGGGCACGGCGCTGCTCATCGAGGTGTCCGCGGTCCGGCACGTGGACGAGGAGTGGTTGTGCCGGAACGTCGAGTTCATCTGCGAGTGGAAGCTGCTGCGCGTCTCGCCACCAGAGCACTCGGAGAAGGCGGAGCGGTCGCTCGGGACGATGTTCTTGCCGGTGCGGTTGCGCGGGCCGGTGGTCTTGGCCGCGGTCGACGCCGTCGGTGGCTTCACGGCACGCGGACACTGCACGCCCGCCTCGCTACGCGCCGTCGTCGCAGTAGACTGGTTCGACCTGGTGTCCCAATGCTCCGATGCTGCCACCGCCGCGGCTGCGACGGCTGGTGCCGCACGTGTGATGGAGCCGGGCTTGGCCCCCATCGCACCACGCGGTCCCACCGTTGACGCCTCACGACCGTGCATCAACGAGACGCGCGGGCACTCGGCGGGGAAGCTTCCCTGGTGCGGGGCTGCCGACGAGCGGGAGTGCGCGTGGCCGGCGATTGCACTCGCCGGGTACGGGTTGCCTGGACGCGGCACAGGGTCGTGCAGCTGCGGTGACCCGACGGTGCTGGGCTGGAAGTGGCTGTGGTGGGGCAGCAGGTTGCGCTCGCTGGAGCCGTGGATGCGGCCTAGGGAGTCATTCACCTCCGTGTCGATCGTGCTGCGGCCACTGGTGTAGTCACGGCGCGCTTGCATCTGCATCTGCATCTGCATCTGCTGCTGCTGTTGAAGAAGACTAAGAGAGCTGCGGTGGGTGTGTGACTGGCCCCGCGTGGTGGTGGTTGTGGTGCTCGTTGGGGAGGCCGCGGCTGCAGCGGGTCGCCTCCCACCGCTCCTGCTGGACGCCTCGCGCGCTGCGGTAGCAGTGCTGGGAGCCGCCGCCGCACCACCACTCGCTGTGGTGGCGACCATCGTGGATGCAGCCAGTGTACTGGCGCCACTCGTGCCAAGCACAGCGACCGGTCCACTGACAGTCACGCGTGGGGAGCTGGGGCTGGGCAGCATGTTGGCGTACCTGCGATTCACCTCAGACACGACAAAGTTGACGAGCTGAATATCCTGCTCAAAGGAGCGCGGCGCCACGCCAATGGAGACGGGTCCAGCAGTGGAGGGCGGCAACACGGGTGTGCCGGCTGGGCTGGGAGCGTCAGACGACACACCACCTGCCACGGCTGTGGTGGTGTTGGCGTTGCTGCCTGTCCCTGTGACCGTCACCAGCACACCGTGATCAAGCGCGACGTGCATCTCTTTTCGAATCGTCGTGGCGATGCGCTGCATCAGCCTCTGCGCGTCGTCGCGGCGCTCTAAAAAGTTCGA
Organism: Wallacemonas sp. MBr04; assembly: GCA_030849635.1. NCBI lineage: Eukaryota > Euglenozoa > Kinetoplastea > Trypanosomatida > Trypanosomatidae > Wallacemonas > Wallacemonas sp. MBr04. The sequence continues at coordinate 38,463 of JASANR010001575.1, forward strand.
CGTCTGGCACATATCCGCGAGCGACGCGAACTGCTTACCTGCCATCTCGGCGGTGGCCATGTGTGGCGTCCACGGGCTGTAGCCGTGTGCTGCGCGAGGGGCGCAGACGCGGCCAGTGAACAGCTGACTGCCAAGACCACCGAGTCCAGCCAGCGGGGGGCTCACGGAGCTCATGTTGGCAGCCGACGGCGCTGCAGCTGGCGGCGTCAGCTTACTCTGGAAGTCGCGCTGGAGTTCGATATCGAACATGTCGAGCTCCTCGTCGCACAGCGCAGGCGAGGGACCCGTCTGTGCGTACATGGCGGCAGCCGAGGATGGCGCAAAGGCAGCCCCGGCCGTGGCGTCTGTAAGGTTCATGTTGCTCGTGGCCGTCGTGTGCGTAGGGCCGTCAGGCGGCGAGAGCGGCACACCGCGTGTGGAGGCGAGACCGAGTGTGGCCGGTGCACTGGCTGTGCCGGTGGGACTTGAGCTGGACAGCACGGCCGCAGACGGGGAGCGGCGTGATGGAGAGGTGGTGACGTTGGCCTGGCGCGTGTTCGCGGGAACAGCTGCCGTGCCGTCGCCACCGGATTCGTACATGGTGCAGAAGAAAAAAAACACACGAAGGGAAGGGGGACAGAGAGTGAGGCGCTGCGCGTGGAAAAACAAGAAGAAGAAGAAGAAAAAAAGATCACGCACACAGCAGCAGGTCCACCTTCAATAAAACTAGGGAGGAGAAACGAGGTACAACAACAAGAAATAACAACGACGAAGCAAGAGGGAACAAGCACAGAGTTACTTTGTTTTGTTTTGTGTTTTGTTAAAATAACTTAGTTCTGTTCGTCTTTTGTTTTTTCACTCTAAACACGACTTCGAGTGCTTTGTTGATGTTTTTTTGTTCTCTTTTTTGTTGTTGTTCGTGTTGGTAGGTTTGCACCTTCAATTTCACCTTCTTACTCTACAACAACTTTGACGCTTCCGTTCCACCTTTTTTTGTATTTCTCGCACGTACTTCCCTGGAGTAAACAATGGGTGCCTGTCAACCAACACACGCAGATCGCGTGATCCAGGGATTGATTGAGAGATAACGAGAAGAAAAAAGGGAGGAGAGAGAGAGCAGCCGAAGGAAAGGGAAGAAAAGAAAATGAGGAGAAAACAAAAAAAGAAAACACTGGGAAAGACGAGCCGGGGCGAGCTTTCAACCAACTTCTTCAGACACGGGCTTTTGGACGATCTTGACACCACAGAACTTTCGTCACGCAAATGAATGAACAAATAACACACACAAAAAAACAAGCAAACAAACGAGTGACGAGTGAAAGGAAGGTGATGAGCAAAATGCACAAAAAGGATATCTGGGTGTACGTGTGGTTTCAATACGTTCTGTTGTAGCTTTCTTGGGTTCCTTCCGATTCTCTCTGCGTGTATGCGTATATGTACTTTCACAGCGAATTCTCGCAAGGGAACAAGCGCAGTACACACGTGATGTACAGTGAACAAGAGAGAGAGGGGGGAAAGGAGAGAAATGCTCAACGTCGCTCAGTCTTGGCAAGAAACAATGGAGGCTTTTTTTGTGTGTGTTGCGTGCCTCGTTTTTCTGTCCGTTAATGTTACAAGTGGGAGGCGGAATACGTACACGCGCGCACAAGTGCACTGACACACGTGAAACGGTCGCGGTGTAAAAAGGGGGAAAAGGGAAACGAGCAAACAATCAAAAAAGAGAAAACGAGAGAGAGGGAAGAAGAAAGAAAAAAAAAGAAGAGCAAGAAAGGACTACTACAACCTCACTTTATTTGTGGTTGTGTGTACACAGGCAAGACACGCACGCAAGTGTGACTGTATCTGCCCAAACTTCTATTCTGTTGTATGAGTGTAGCCTTTGCTTGTGGAGGCGCTGGGAGGAAAGCACGCGCGCGCCCTACACTTGCTGAAAAAAACTGCTTTATTGAGTTTTTTTCAGTGAACAACGTATAACTAGACTTTTTCTGCGCTCTTTCAAGAGGAAGTTTGAGGCAGAGAGTGAGTCGTGAAGAGGGAGGACAAAGGAGAGTGAGTGCGTGAGTGAGTGAGAGAGAGGAAGTGTTGGGAAGGATGGCACGGAGAGCAAGACGCGCATCATTAGCGGCCACCCCATGAGAAAGAGAGAGAAGAAAAGAAAAGACACAACGTTGATCCGGCAGCACCAAATGAGTCGTGTCACTGGATACAGGCTTGTGACTCTGGACGTTTCTTTACTGCCCAAACTCGGGCACGATGTTCGGTTGTTTCGCTTTGTTCGAATCACCTTTTTGTTTATTTTACTTGCTTCTGCGCGGTGGTGCACGTTTAAACAAAACACACATCTGTGCGCTTGTGTGCGCTTTAAGAAGAGCCTGAACCGAGGTCGACCACCCACGGCATATCCCCAGCATCCTCGAAGATCTCCTTCTCGGCAGTCGGCTTCACGGTCGCCACAGGTGGTGGCGCCTGTGCGGGTGCCGCTTGTGGCGGTGCACGCATTGCTGGCCGCGCGTACGGCTGGTGCGATGAGGCCTCTGGCTGTGCTCGCAGAGATCCCGTGGCACCAGGCGATGTCTGGTCCAAGCCGTGTGAGCGCCAGGGTGGGTGAAACGGCGGACCACGCTGCGATGACTGCGGCTGCACGCCACCCTGCCTGTCGCCACCGCCGCCGCCGTGTGGCCGACCAGTCCCTTGAAGGGGCAAGGCAGGATCCAGTCGAAGAGCATCCAACAACGACGCGGTGCTCTCTGCGTACAGCGCGGCGCACGGCACGGGTGGTGCGTGACTGTCATCACGGTCTTGGGTGGTCAGCTGAAAAGTCGCTTCGGCTGCTGTGAATCCGTCGGGACCGACAAGGTTTTGCGCGACGAAAGGGTGCGAGAGGCGCAGCACCTGCAGCCAGACCGGATGGCGACGCACTCGCGGAAACGGGTGGCGTCGGGACGAGGCGGCGGATGGGGTCGAGAGCGATGGCGCGCCAGCTTCAGCAGACGGAAGCTGTGCCTCACTCCAGTGCAGAGGCACATCCACAAAATCAAGAAAGCCCTTGGCTTTGGCGCACTTGTCGAGCGCGATGAAGGAGGTAGCCGACGACGTCGCGGCAGCACCGTTCGGCTCACCAGCGAGCTGGGCGGGTGGCACCACAACAGGGACCTGCGCCGTGAAGAAGCAGTGAAGGTGCGCTGCGATCCAGTACCGGGGCCGTGCGGCACGCAGGAGGTTGAGCGTGTGAGGATTACCGAGTGCGTGGTGCGCGATGTCGTCCTTGAAGTATGGCTTGTAGCGGAGCAGTTGCTCTTCATCACCAAGCTTGGTGATCCCAACAGGCCAGTCGTGCGAGACGAGGATGTCAATCAACGGCGCCTCCATCGGTTGCGCTGGCAGCGGTGGTGGTGGTGATGGCTGCGCAGAGTCGGGTTGTGTGCGTGCCTGTGTCGTCCGCCTCTCATGGCGGTCACGTGCCATTGTGGCGATGAAGGCCTCCAGCTTCTCTTGCTCGATGCGACGCACGTGGTAGGCAGATCGTTTTCCGTTCTCGCTCACCGCGTACGGGCGAGGTGGGTACGGGCGCTCGTAGTCGATTCCCTTGAAGATGCCACTCAGTCCTCCTACGACAACCACACCAGTTGACGTCTTGCCCTCAGCGTCAGCAGTGGAGGACGACGGTGATGATGATGATGTAATAGGCAACTCAACCTCGACGACGCCAGAGTGGCCGAGATAATAAATGTTTGGTGCCAAATAGCCTCCGTAGCTTTCTTCGGCGAGCCAGTCGGAGTTCTCGTGGTTGCCTCCAACGAACAGTGTCAGGTACGGTGCCGTCTTTCGCGGTGCACTTGACCCATCAGCGGGGAAATACTGCGGAAAGTCCCCCAACGTTTTGTACTTATCGGGAACAGCCATAGAAGAGAGGTCGCGATTGGTGCGGATGGCCTGGAAGTCACCGCAGCAAATCAAAAAGTCAATCTTTTTCCCCGTTTCGGCCTCGTGTGCTGCGCACGCGTCGTAAATACGCGTGAGCTCACCATGGCAACAGCCTTGTATGGCGACATGGGCGTACTGAAACAAGGGCTGGTTGCCGTCACTGCGAAGTGCCGCGATGGTCTCGGCAGATGATTTGCCACTTGACTGGTCCTTTTGTCGCTGCTTGAAGAAAGCCTGCACAGTTGACATGTTTTGATGTGTTTTTGTTCCCCGGCTTTACAGAGATAGAAAAAAATAAGGAAAATGGGAAACATAAAGCGAGGATGTATTCCACGTGGCAAGGTACCACAATGAACAACACAGGGAGGTAGGGAGAGTGAGATGGAAGGAGAAAACGTGAATGATTCATTGTACTAGTACTATTATTATTGCAACAGGAGAGCCACCCTACATCATCAGCTAACAAGAAAGACAATGAGCGGCACCGAGAGAAAACCAAACACGAGCTGGATCCCACTCATCATCGTTACACGTTGTGATTTCTCTCGTTCAGCTTTGTGCCACCACTGTTGTTTTTCTCAGAAAACGCAACATGCACAATTCGCAGCGCAGCTGGTGCGCATGTGCTTTAGAATTGTGTTTGTTCTACACATGTGCCCACAAAACCACATTGATCGTTTTTTTTTTCGTTTCGTTTACAGTTGACTGTGAGAACAATTACAAAATGCTTCAAAGAGGGAATATGCCACTCCCAAGTAGTAAAGCTGTATCATCGAACCGACAAGCACACACACAAAAACAACAACAACAAAACAATCACAGCCTCATGCAGTGGAATGTCTTCTTGCAAGTGAACCAATCTTTTTTCTTTTTTTGCGTCTCTCACTCAGTCGCTCAGCGTCGTGATTTGTAAAACTCAGTCTCAAGCTGGGAAAGCAGCGCAGGAAAGTGATCCCTCTCAAAGCTGTCTGGACAGCCCGCACTAAGCCACCGAATCACACCTTCATGATCGACAAGCATGACGTGGGGAGAGAGGTAGTTGCGAAGCCCAATGGCGGTGTAAAAGGGCTCCAGTAGCTTTGTGCCAACAAAGGTCGAACCGGCGAGAAGTGCGCGGTGAACATTCTCGCTCTGCAGGGCGGCTTTCTTATCGCCGTCACCTTCGTTCATCTGCTGCAGCGTCTTGGCAAATCGCTGAATGTACATTTGGTGCACCCAGCGGTAGCTGTACAGATCCGTGCTGCGAAGAGAGATGACATCAATGGGCATCTGATGGGAGCGTTGCTGCGACGACGGCCCTTTCCCACTTGCTTTGCCCAAGCTCTGCGCGGACTTAGGAGAACTGCTACGCAGTCCTTGATCTGGCTTAGGTGACTTGATGTGGCCTTCACCCTGACGATTCACCTCGGGCAAAAAGGGTAACACATCAGGACAGATGCTTTCGTAGGCTAGGCGCCGCCACTCTTCGTCAGCTTGGGAACCAAACTTTTGACCAAGCTGCGTGTAGATGACGACGGCTGGCCGACGAAACGAGGACGGACCAAGTGGCGTGAAGAGTGTCGCATCCTTGTCGCTGTACTTTGACGGCGGTGCCGCCGTGCTTGGCTTGACGAAGAATTGGGAAAACAACGACTGCGCGGGGTTGGGGCGCAGTATGTTCTGCACGGTCGTTTCTCCGCTGCTGCTGCTGCTCCCAATTGGGCAGAACTGCTTGACATTGGCGCATCGCACGGTGGGGAAGGCCGACGTGATCTGAAATGACGCAGCGGATTCGCCACGCAACGACGCAGACACACCCTCGTCACCCGGGTGGCGCGGAGAGGCCGGGGCGTCGCCAGCAGGCCGCACACGTGTGGCCGCGCGCGCTTTTGCCTTTTTCGACAGCGTTGCTGATCCGCGCATGAGCTTGCTGTTTTGGATAATTTTGAGTTCATTCACGGCGTGCTCATTGAAGTAGCGCAGTTGACGTTCGAGCTCGTTATCGATGGCGAACTCGGTGCCATATCGGAAGTACTTGAAAACCAGGAACACATCGCGTGAGAGGATGGGCTTGTCGAGGTCCATGCCAACATCACGAAACACCAGCATCTTCGCACGCTCACTTTTGACCTTTTCGTCAATCTTCTGCCGCCGCTGTTCAGCCGCTGCGTCGTAGGTGGGGAATGACGGTGACTTCACGTGCGCCTCCATCTTTGACAGCTTCTGGAGGAACGGTGTCGTGGGGGCATCAGATGCGGCATCTGTCGATCCACCTGTGTTGCCTGACGCCGCACCCGGCGCGTCACCCTTGCCAGCGTCGCTTGTGGAGGACGATTTCGCACCCGCATCCGTGGTGGTGGTGGCACCCGCGGGTGATTCGTCAAAAAAGGCTGTCTTGCCACTGCGACGCTGCGGTTCAGGCGGAACATCCTGCTGTGACGCGCGTTTGCGCATGTCCTGTTGGAGCTGGCGCAGCAGCACAGCGGGATCCTCGTCTATGTCATCCGTGGCTGTGTCCCGCTTTTGTGTGGATGACCGATCCGAGCTGTCACTCGCTGGTCGAAATGAGTTGAGAAGCGCAGCCGGCACCTGAGTACGGCAGCCAAGCGAGCAGGATACACGACGCCACGCAAGCATCCTATCCCCAGACGTGTAAATGTTCCTGTCGAGGCAGGGTAGGCAGACGGCGAGTGAGCTATCTTTCTTTGACCGTGTTGTTTTCCAGAGACATGTGTAGCACAACGGGAAAAAGAAAGAAAGAAAGAGTAGGAGATTAGAAAAGGCGCAACAGTGTGAAGTGAAAGGGAGGAACGAGATACATGTGTATCTGTCAGAAGGGAGGGGGATGGGTGAGGACAGGCACGTCTCCTGACCGACAAGGAACCGCACACAACCAGGAAGTGCCACACCAGTGTGCACAAAACTTGGCTTACGACGACACCTTGGACCAACCTTGCCGGTGACAAGATGCCCTACCCAAAGGTGCTGTGTGGGCGCGTACGCAGTCAACTGCTCTCGCTTTTGATATAGTTTTAAAGGTGATTACACGGTCGGAAAAGAAACAAGGTGATAAGGCCAAACAAAACGAACACAAGATCACACAGCAACACAAAATATTATGGGCTTTACACGATTTTCGACTTATTGCTACCGCATTACAGACGCAGTTTTCGTCTCCACCGCACGTCCGTTTTTATTTGGACTCACGGCGCTGATGCTGGCGAATCTTGCGGGAGTTGATCTGGCGACCCTTTTCGCTGTGTCGGCGGCGGAGCTCCTTGACTGAGTGCATGATCTGCTTGCGCAGCTTGCGGAAGCCCTTCTGGCGCTTGTTCACCTGCAGGGGGAAGTCAATTGTGGCGATCTGCTGCGCCAGGGACTTCGGCGTCTTCTTCTCGGTCGGGGACACACCAAGTGACTTCTCCAGCTCACCCTGCTCATCCGGGCGGTTCTGATGCTTCATGCGCTTGCGCTGGCGTGACCCGCGCAGACCTTTCGGCGTCTTTTTGCCCGCGCCACCAGCTTGTGCGTGCGTGACAATGGCCACACTCTTCGCACCACGACCAAAGCCGCGGCCCATGATGCCTTGTTTATTTGGTGAAGTGAGATACGGAACAGGGAAACTGCCAAAAAAAAAAAAGAAAGAAACGGAACGACTTCTTGTTGCTCTCTTTCGCGTGAAGATGTGGAGGAAAAAGAATGTGAGGAGGGGGGAGGTCAGAGAGAAGAGAGTACATCGGTGGCTCACGACTGGGCACCGGTCACTGTGAACGACGAACCGAAAAAAAAGAGTTCAGAGAACGAGTTTTGGTGCTAGCATTGCTATTGCGACATCTCGGCCTCAAGATGACTGTCAACGGACGAGTGACGAGAGCTGGCCGCCGCGACATGTATGATGGCGCACTCGTTTCTCACTCCTGAACTTGTCGAGCAACGACAAGGAAGGGGAGTTATGAGCACAAAAAAAAAAGAGGAGGACCAAGAAGGTGAAACTCCCATGATACGGCACTGTGTGCTTGTCAATGATTTCTCTAATCTGCAAATGAGCACTGATTATGGGGGAGCGAAGGGAATGTTCAAAAATGTGCAGTGACCCATACCTGATTTATACAAATACATAATGGTTCAAATTGCAGAGTCTGATATTTTCTTTTGCCACGTAACGAGTGAAGGAAAGCTCACTTGTCACAGGTTTGATTTTTTCCCGTTTGCCATTTTTCGACTCGAGACGTCTCGAATCCTTTCCTCTGAAAAAAAATGTCTGGTCTCATATGTCAGCGTGTATGAGAGACGAGAGACAGAGGATGTGTGTGTGAGTGTGTTTTTCTGCTCAGTTCAAAAGAGAGCAGCAGTTTGGAGCAAAAAAAAAGGTGAAAACAAAAGAGAAGAACATGCATCGGAGAAAAAAAATGGAGAAGTCACAAATGGAAGAAAAAGGAAAGCACGGATGTGGCATATGATCAGGAGAGAATCAGAATTGTTAACGACAACAATCTGTTTTTGGTTTATTTTTCGCTTGAACTATGATGATTGAGACGGATCGGACCTTTGCACATGTGGTTTACCGTTGAGGAAGCAGACCAAGCTTAGTAACCCTGATTCCCGTAACCCTGATTACCGTAACCCTGGTCAGCGTAGCCTTGGTTCCCGTAGCCTTGGTCGCCGTAATTTTGTGCCGGGAACCCTCCGTTGTCCTCTTGGGGATAGCCCTGGTCAAAACCCTGTTCCTGTGGATATCCGCTCTGTTGTTGGTCGTAGCCCTGATCGCCCTGCTGGTCGTACACCTGATCGTCCTGCTGATCAAAGCCTTGCTGCTGGTCAAAGCTTTGGTCCTGAGCGAAACCGTTCGAACCACGAGACGACCCGCGTTGACTATTTGCTTTGCGCATGCTACCCACGGTGTGCATGGATTGGGGACGCGCAGAGCGGGGGTTCGGGTTGTCGTAGTACTCGTGCGTGGTGAACTTCTTCTTTGGCTTGCCAAAGAGATTCTCGGTGGTGGTCGTCACGGAACCCCACCACATGCTTGCTTTGGTGGAAAAAGTCATCGCAAAAAAGAGTCTGCGGTTGCTTTTCTTGGGCTTAGAGAGACACTTATGTGCTTTGGACTGTTGTTGGGAGGGGGGGGGTTGGATGGCGGTGTGGTGTGGTGTAGGGGCGGTTGGTGGGGGGTTGCCCGAGTGGGGTGGTGCCCGGNTCTCTTTCTCTCCCTTTCTTTCACTCAAGGAACGACAGACACACCCCACACACGCCACGCAACAATGATCAATCTTGACGAGCTCTGCGGCCACTACACGATCAGCCACGTGAACGGCAAGGGATGCAAGGCTGGATCCACCATGACGCTCTCCCACGAGGGTGACGACCTCATGATGTTTGTCCAGGCCGCCAACACCATGCGCGGCAAGGTCACGTACGAAAACGAGACGATCAAGGGCATGCTCATGTCGACCATGATGATGGGGGACGACGAGCAGATGAAGGTCGAGGACACGCTTTCCATGGGCCTCAACGCTGGCATGCTCGTCCGCATGGAGAATGGTCTCCTGCTCTTCAAGAGCCAGGATGAGACGCAGTCTCTGGTCTGGGCACGCACCATGCAGCTCGACGACATGTACGGCACGCACGCAATCATCGGCGTTGACGGCAAGCCTCCGTGCTGCCCCATGACGATGCAGTTTGCACCTGACGGCAACGGCGGCGTGTACATCAACCTCACTGGCATGAACAACATGCGCGGACACGGCACGATCCAGGGCAACCAGGTCCAGGGTGACTTTGCCACCACCATGATCGACTCTGACGATGAGGCCACCTTCACGGAGGACCGCATTCAGTCCGGTCTCCAGCGTGGGTTCAACATTCGTCGCAACGGCACGGGCCTTCGTCTCGAGGCGACGCACACGTACCTGCAACTCTGCCAAGTGGTGGATCCCAGTACCATCCAGGGCGAGTACCTCCTCAAGACCTTCAACCGTCAGGCTGTTCCGACAGACCGCCAGTACAACATCGTCTTCTCCGAGCCTGACGACGCGGGCAACATGAGCGTGAACATCACCGTGGCGAACCGCATGCGCGGCTCTGCGTACATCTACCAGAACGTCATCCGCTCCGACAACCCGCTCATGTGCACGCGCATGATGGGTGACGATCTAGAGGCTGAGATCGAAGCCGCCTACAACGCCGGATTCCAGCGTGGTCTCGAGACCATCGTGCGCGGCAAGAACGGCAAGGAGCTGACGCTTCGCGACGGCCAGAATGTCTTTGTCTTTGTGAAGGTTCACGCAGTGGAGGCCACCAACGGGGAGCCTCAGTACAAGGGTACATACTGCGGCAAGTGCTTCAAGACGGAGGGCAACGGCCTGCTGTTCCGTATCGTCAACGAGAACGAGAAGCGTTGGGCGTACTACAACGACACCACCGACTACCGTATGCTCGTCCACGGCACCTTCGGCTCCCGCTCCGAGATCCAGCCTCTCAACAAGGCCCGCTACCTGGGCCAGGATGAGAACGGCCGCTATGTCGTGGAGCTGGCGGTGGAGCCTGGTCAGACCGAAATGTACATCGAAGGCAAGGTGAACGGCTTCAAGGTGCTCTACAGCGCCGAGCCTGCTGACCAACCCGAGGAAGCCACTGCCGAGGAGCAGCCCCAAGAGCGTGGTGTCCAGTCCCGCGACGTCGCCGTCAAGGACAAGTACGCTGATGAGCTGTAATACATTCGTCCCGAGTGGTGCGCTTGGCCACATTCTCACGAGGGGAAAGGAGCGAAGAAGAAAATGATTTGGAAATGGGAAACCACAGTCAGTGAAACATTTACAGTTTCTTCCGTAGAGTTTTTTCCGTCTTTTCTTGATTTCGTGCGTAAAGCAGCGCCACATTTTTCTTCTCGCTTCACGTCACTGTCTCCTTTCCGTGAATTTTCTTTTCTTCTGTTTCTTCCCCCCACCTTTTTATCGCGCAGAGCGATGCAAACATACGTTTCTTTTCCATCTTGTTTCTTCTTTATGCATTCGGTTTTTTTCCCTTTCTTTCGTTTTGGCGCCACCATTCTTCCCGTCTTTGTTTATTTTTGTCCATTCTGACCGCATGTACCTGGCCAAACAGAGAAGAGAAAAACACAACACCATGTCCGACCAGAGGGGAAGCGAGAGCAAGATGTTTTCCTTGGACAGGAAAGACTCTCACTCACTTCTGGGACAGTCAATAAAAAAAAAAGAAGAAGGAGCGGGCAGTATTCACGACACTTACGTGCGCCTGGCGTGGCCTCTATACGCGCAGAGGTTTGCGTTGCCGCGTCATCGTGAATTACCGCGGAAGCCAGCAGTTTCTGCTTTTTCGTTTCACCAAGAATGTCAGTCACTGTTGCTGTCGTTGTTGGCGGCCCACAAAGCAAGACATCACATGCACGTGGTTATGGGGCTCCACGACAACTCACACCCACTGCCCGTTTTTGGTTTGATTTACATGCTCTCCATTACTTGACGTTGTCTGCAACCTTTCACACCTCTCTACTCTCTTCTCTTGACTTCTGTTCTCTGCCTCACCTCTTGCATGGGGACCGTCAACGTCATGGCCACACCGTGCTCGTACATCTCCGGTGCACCAAAGCTTCTCACTCTCTCCCTCCCTCTCTCTCTTACCAGGCTCATCCACCTGTTTTCTCCGACTTGCAACTACCATCACAATGGTCACCGCCGCCACTCTCAACGGAAACTACGTCATTGACCGCTTCAACGGCGCTGGTGTCTCTGGCAAGTACACGGTCTCTTTCGAGACCATTGACAACAACGCCGTTCGCCTCCACTGCGTCATCGCCAACACGATGAACGGCACTGTGAAAATCTCTGACAATGTCTTGACAGGCATCGTGATGTCCACGCTGATGCTCGGAAACGAGGAGGAACAGAAAATCGAGTCTGCCATCGGTAAGGGCCTGATGGAAGGTATGCGCGTGACGCAAAAGGGTCGCGTGCTCCTTTTGCATGCCGACAACACTGTCATTCGCCTTACCAAGGCCTAGTGCAAATCTGCACTCCGCGCTGCGCGCACGTCTTTTCTTTCTTTCTTTCTTGCTACAGTTCCTCGTGTTCTGTTCTTTGCTTAAAGCCCGTCGTGGAGAAGTAGCGCGCTCATCAAAATCGTTTTTCCCAACACCATCAACGCACGCAGGCTCTCTCCACCACATCTTGCTTTCTTTATCTTCGACAACGTATGTGCACCCCTTTCTGGGCAAAGCACCCCTTTTCTTCCTATTTCATATCTCTCTTTCTTTCGTTACGAAAACACTTGCCTTGGCAAGACAAAATTAAACAAAGCCCATAGGTCGCACTCTGCGGTGGTGACGCGTACTGCAACAGAGAGTCGCACCGAGTACACCAGCGCGACTGACCATACAGCCGCGGAAGGCCATCCGACTGCAAACTATCTGGTACACAACGCACAGCGTGTATGCCCACCACCAGCTGCGTGCCGTGAGCGCACTAGACGCCAATACTTTTCTCTCATCCCTCACCTATTGCCACTGAAATGTACAACCCTCCTTCCTGTCTCCTGTCGCATACGCTGGCGTAGAACTCTCGCAAACGCAAATAAATAAAAATCTCCTCCACAGCTCCCACCCTGTTTCCACACCATGCCCGCTCCCAACGGCTCCTATACCTTGACCCAGGTCAACGGCAAGTCCGCCCCAGAGGGTATCCGCGCAGAGATGAGCGGCAACGGCCCCATCAAGTTCCACTGCAAGGTTGCCAACTCCATGAACGGCAACCTTGAATACAAGGATGACCAGCTCAAGGGCATGCTGATGTCCACCCGCATGATGGGTCCCCCTGATCGCATGGAGGTGGAGCGCATTTTCGGCCAGGGCTTCCACGAGGGCATGCATGTGGCCCAAGATGGCAACAAGCTCACCATGACGCACGGCAGCGACACACTCGTGTTCACCAAGTAGATCAGCCTGTGCCCTGGTAGCACTGCCGTCAAAATGATGTGACTTTCTTTTCTCCTGTTTTTCCTCTTTTATTGTTTTCTTATTGGGTAGAGTGCTGTGGTACCTCTCTGTCTGCGCTTGTCTGTTGTTGTGCGGAGCGAACCGTGGAAACCTTCTCAGTGTCTCCATGTGTGAGCAACTCACATGCAGCAACAGACCCGAGCGCACCGGAGTGCTTTCCATGCACACATACCCACGTATACACCCTATTCTCCAAGCACTGACAACGAATTCACGGCGCGCCTCGCACTACGTGATGCAAAGGCGCCTCAGCTTTGAGACTGGAACGTCTCGCCCCCTTCACGGTCGCCATAACACACTCCTTTTTTTGGCTGTTCCGTCTGCAGCTTAGTGTGTTGACCTCCTGGATCTCTTGCCTGCATTGCTGTGATCACCCCCTCTCCTCTCCTCCATCTCCCCCATCTCTCCACGTCCTCCACTTTCTCTCGTCATGTAGAACTCTCGCAAACACAAACCTCAACACTCCAAAACTCTCTTCCTTCATTACTGCACCATGCCCGCTCCCAACGGCTCCTATACCTTGACCCAGGTCAACGGCAAGTCCGCCCCAGAGGGTATCCGCGCAGAGATGAGCGGCAACGGCCCCGTCAAGTTCCACTGCCAGGTTGCCAACACCATGAACGGCAGCCTTGAGTACAAGAACAACCAACTCAAAGGAATGCTGATGTCCACCATGATGATGGGTCCCCCTGATCGCATGGAGGTGGAGCGCATTTTCAGCCAGGGCTTCCACGAGGGCATGCATGTGGCCCAAGATGGCAACAAGCTCACCATGACGCACGGCAGCGACACACTCGTGTTCACCAAGTAGATCAGTCTGTGCGCCGGCAACACCACCTTCAAAATGATGCGACTTTCTTTTCTCCTGTTTTTCCTCTTTTATTGTTTTTTCTTTTCTTCTTTTGCCCGCACGAAAACGTACCTATCCCGTCGCCTGCTTGTCCCTTGTGCCGTGATGCAGGACAGTGGGATGAGACTTCCCCAAACCTCTCTCCTTCACCCACACTGCTGACCGGTGCCAATGAACTGCTGCGATCTGGGCATCTCTTATATATCTGTCAAACCAACTCTCCCATTACTCCTGACACATCTGACCACTGCTGCAATGGCAATGGTCAGATGCACCTGAGCAAGCAAGCAGGGACACAGTCTCTCTCTCTCTTTCGTCCGTTCACATCTCTTTCTCAAGTTACCGACACAGCCGTGCTACTATGCGTTCGCTCAAGGCAGATCACACCACAAACACTTCCCTCTTCCACTTCCTCTCTTCCTCCTCCTTCTCGTTGCTTCGATCTCCCATGTCGTAGAGTAACACAACACAACACAACACGACTAACCAACCCATCCCTCCATCTCGCACGTGCCGTGTCATGTCTAGTGAACCCACCTCGTCTGACAGCGCACGAGATGACCGGGTGCTCAACCCTGAGGAACAGCGCGAGCGCTTGCAGGGCTTTGTCAGTGAAGCCAAGCAACTGCAGGACCTGCTCCAAACGTATCAGCAACAGCAACGCAGTCTGGAGGCTGATGTCGCTGCCTTTGTGGTGCAAGAGATTAAGGAGCAAAATGTGATGAAGGAGCTGAACGAAGAAATCCTCCGTCGTGAGTGCGGCGCGTTGAAAAACGTTGACTACGTCCGATTTGCGCAAAAGCACAAAGAGGGCTCCATCCAGTTCGAGCAGACCGCGCCGACGCAGCGCATGCGTGACTGCAACAGTGACGCAGTGACACCGAGCGGACAGCGTGGGTCACTGGCGCACACTGTACTCGCGGGACTGAAGGCCTCTGATTCCCACGCCGCACCTTGGTGCCCGGACGGCGTCGTTGACCTTTCTCGCTACGGCGATCTCAAGGAGGTGTTGCTCGGCTGGCGCGCTGCAACCAGTTCCACACTGGACGAGGTGGCGGCGCTTGCAGAGGATGCGTTTACCTCCCTGAACAAAGACGACGACAGTCAACACCACAGACGCGATACGCTATGCTGTTTTGCAAACGGCATTCTGTGCGTTCCTGGCGACGTGCTAGACCACGATGGTGCGCCAGAGGCGTCCCTCGCGCGGGCGGTGGCGTCCTGCACGAGCCCCACTCCGACGACAAGCGCAGCGGAGCTGGCGACGCGCTTTGCGGATTGGCTTCACGACACGTGTGCTTTTTCGGCACAGACGTTTGTGCCAGCCGTGCAGGCTGCGATCGCGACGGAAGCGGATGCTCAGTCTGGCATGTTCACTCGCGGTCTCGCAGGCGACACGCATGACACACTAGTGCTCGTGGACCCTGCGCGACTCCACCACACGGAGCTGTTTCGTGCTATTGTGCTCCGTGGCGAGGTCGCTGCCGTGGAGCACGTGGGTGCTTCGGTGGATGTGTTGCCCACGCTCGCGATGAGTGCTGTGGCGAGCCAACGTCAGCAGCATCGTACGTGTGCGCAGGAGCGTGTCATAGCCACAGCGACCATGCTCTACAGGGAACTGGTCTGCTGCTGCGGCGCAGACGTGCCGTTGCTATCGTCACCAGGAAACGTGGTGCTGACATTCGCGGTTGGGCCGGAGGCGTGTGAGGTGAGCACCACTATTGAGAACGCCACGCACGCATGTGGTGTCCTCATCGATGTGTGCCGTCTCACCCCAACACTACCCTTTCGCTGGCACTTGACGTGGGGCGAGGTCTGCTCGCTCGGTCAAATGCGTCGTGAGTCCGCTGGCGCTGACGCGGTGAACGTGGTGTTCAAGTGTGGTAATGTGCAGGCAGCCTGCCTGGAACCATTCGACGCTGTCAGCTCTGCGTACTACCCAACACTCAACACATGCGTGACGGTGTCACCAGGCGCGGCGGTGGCCGCGCTGCCTACAGACACCGCGAGCTCCCATCGCACAGACGGCAACGATCACAACGCGAGAGCCTTGTCGTACGCTCGTGGCGCGGCTGCGTCCGCCGTAGCGCTCACGGCAGCGGCGGCTGTGGTGCGCCTGTGGTCGCGCAAACTCTGACCAACGACTGCGTGTGCCTGGTTGCGCGCAAAAACAAGACAGAAACAAACATGTTCTCTCTGCTGGTGGTGGGATCTTTGTGTTTGTGCCTCCCCCCAGTTCTCTCTTCCTTTCTGTTTTCAACACCCACTGTTCACGCCATCAAGCGCACAGACACTCACTATGTAAACTTCAGCTTGCCATTCCACAACGACTCACTGCGTGATCACACGGGTGAGTCCCAGTCGACCAAGTACAGAGTGAATCAGTAAATGGAGACACTCGACACAATAAAAAAAAACTGACAACAACAACAGCAACAAAATACAACAAGTTACACAGAAAGTTAAAACTCATCTGATTGGTAAATGAGCAGTGAAACGACGTCAGAGGGAAACACCCTTTACA
The DNA here is from genome assembly GCA_030849635.1 of Wallacemonas sp. MBr04. NCBI lineage: Eukaryota > Euglenozoa > Kinetoplastea > Trypanosomatida > Trypanosomatidae > Wallacemonas > Wallacemonas sp. MBr04. Next base: position 54,729 of record JASANR010001575.1, read on the forward strand.
AACAAAAAAAACTAAACTGCTTCTCATACCAGCCGCTGAAGCAACAATGGCGCGTCGTCACAGCGTAACCATTACGGCAACTGGCACGCACCCTTCTCTCGGTATACCCCCTTTCCCATTCACCTGCGTTCTCCTGCCTTTCGATCTCACGTCTCCTTCCCCCCATACACACATTTTAGCGAAAACAGAATACCAAACCATTTATCATCTCGTGACTTCAGGTCCTCATGCACGCATCACTGTCTCGCACCACACGTCGCAACGTGAACCCCGCACCAGTGGCAACGACCAATGACTTTCACGTTGTGCGCACGCAGGAGTTCCAGCGCGATCGGGCCGTCCAGCAGCAAGGCGCGTCCGAGTCGCAAGTCAAGTCCCCGTACTTTGTGCCATCCTTGCAGTCCATGTGCGCAGCCGTACTTGCGCAAAACTATGTCACAATGCTCGAAATCGACAGACAGCTGCGTGACGAGGGCAAGACCGCGCTCTACGCGATGGTGATCGATCAGCTGCCATGTGATGAGGCCACGCTGCCCCTGCGTCATCGCGTGGCGCGCGTGACAGACGAGGCCTACTGGAAGCGGTCGTGCGAGCAGAAGTGGTCGCTCGGACAGCTGTCCAAGATGGTGCAAGACGACGAGAGAATTGCGAAGAAGACATACGGCTGGAAACGGCTGTACCTCGAGCAGACTCTCAGCGATTTCCTCATGTCCCTCGGCCACAACGCGGGTGGCAGTGGCGGCGTGGACCCCAACAAGAAGGCGCTCGAGGCGGCCTCTGGGATGGCCTCCCTGCGCGGCACCAACCCTGGCCCGAGCTCGGTGCAGCACCTGCAGACCAACAACGAACTCACCGATGAGGATGCGAGGCGGCTGGCCGACTTGTGTGCGCTGTGCCGTGACTACGTCCACACCGTGGACCTCCCCTGCCAGTATGTGCATCTGAACCTCTACGAGCACCTCTTCTCCAAAGTGCCTGGCATCCTCCACTTCCGCCTGACATACAACACCAGCGCGGCTGGCGTTGGCTACCACAGCTCCATGGTCGGCTTCACGAACGACGATGCGATGAACGTGCGGCTGCTGCTGAACAAGTACGCGTCTCTCGAGACACTCAAACTGCCAGGCAACCAACTGCAGCCGGACCAGTCGTTGTCCATCTGCGCTGGTCTCGCACGCAACACCACGCTACGTGTGCTTGATCTCTCCCACAACGCGGTGGACGGGACAGCCGCGGAGGCCATCGCGACGATCCTGTGCCGCCCAGACTTCCCGTTGGAGGAGCTGTACCTGAGTGACAACGCGATCGGGGCGGCCGGTGCGGTGGCGCTCGCGTCGACGCTGACGGTGAACAAGACGCTGCGTGTGTTGGATGTGGGGCAGAACGCGATCCCAGACGAGGCTGGCGCGGTACTGGTGGAGGCTCTCAACCAGCATCCAAGCCTCACCGATGTGCGTCTGGGCCAGAACCGACTCGCAGGACAGGCCGCCACGGCTCTGTGCGCGACACTTCCCCTGCTGCACCGCCTCGCCCACCTTGACCTGAGCGGGAACCGTCAGCTCGGCGGCAGCGCACCGTACACATCAGGGCCCGCGACGGCTACGGCTACGGCTGCGGTTACTGCTGGTGCTGCGCGCACCGCCCCGTCGCCCAGCATCGATGCGGACGAAGACGGCGAGGCAAACTCGCTTCCCGCGGTGGCCGTCGCCCAGGAGAGCCAGAAGGCGGCGGTGGAGAAAGCCACACCGCCGCCAGCCAGCGAGCGTGGCCCGATGATGTGCGCGGCCGTCGAAGCCAACCAGTCGCTGCGGAGCATTGGCGTGCGATACTGCAACTTTGCCCCGCAGGAGGTGGCGCAGATGGAGAAGACGGCGCAGCGTCGTGTGCAGGCGAAGCGGGCGGATGCCTTGGCCGCCAAGGAGACGACGTGGGCCATGTGATGGGCAACGATGACAGACAGTCAGGCACACGACCATGTTACGATTATGTTGATGATGATGTACACAAGAAGTGCGGGAGAAGCGCGTGTTAGGCCGCTTCTCACCTCCACACTTTTCTCCCCTCCGTTTCTTTCTCTTTGTTTCGCTGACGTCACAAACAAGAATTCCAACAACAAAGACCAACAAACAAAAAGAGATGGATGGAACGTCTGACACACTCGCTCTGCAAACTCACTTGGGAGTGTGTGTGTGTGTGTGCGCAACGTTTTCGTCTCCTTCCTCTCTCTCTCTCTCCGTCTCACCATTTTGCTTGGTTGTGCAGCCACCTTACATTGGCTTTCTTCCTCTGGTGCAGCGAGCGAGCGACGCGCAAGTCCTCCCCTCCACAGGCACAGACATACGTGCATACATGTGGTGATGAACTGACGTGCCGTTCGCGCACATACGCTCTGCAATCCGCACTCAATTGGCCACTGCCTTTTTCCTTTTGTCCTTTCATTTCATTCACCTCTCTCCCTCCCTCTCACACCTATATGTTCACTCACACGCGCCAGAGAAAAGCAAAAAAAAAACAACCAACCATATCGTTCTGCCAGTTCTCCGAACTGTTTTTGTTTCGTTGTTGTTGTTATTGAGGGTCTGTTGTAACTCTCATTGCTACCACTACTACGCATAGCGCGCACGAATATTCCCTCAACAGGCATCTTCGTTGTGCTAAACCACACAAAAACAACAGCAAATCACAACCATGAAGTTCTCTCTTCGCGGTACCATCTTTGGGGTGGTTGTGTTGCTTTGCTTCGTGCCGGCGTATTTCACGTACTGTTCCGTTCCGCTGGTGATCATGTTTGTCGCCGAGCACGTCCTTGGCAAGTCTGCCACCTCCTTCGTCTTCATTCGTGCGGCGTGCACGTGCCTTGATTTCTCGCGGTACATGTACTCAATCTTCATGTCAGCCACGATTCAGCTCATTCTCGGCACACGCGTTGGCTACACCATCGTCGATCCCGAAGGGCCCGAGCACTTGAAGCGGTGCTACACCAAGTCGGACGGACGCACGCCTGACCTCCATCGGCTCATGGTCCCGCCGTCCAAGCCCGGCACCGCCAAGATTGTCATGATGAACCACCACTGCCGCATCGATCCCCTCTGCGTCGAAATTCTCTTTTCGGCGACGAGCATGGCCAGCAAGGTGCACATTGTGCCGAAGCGCTCTCTTGGCAACATCCCCATCGCGGGCTGGGCGATGCAGCTGTTTCGCTTCCTCTTCCTCTCGCGCAACTGGGCCGATGACGAGGGCTACCTGCGCACCATGATCCGCTTCATGAAGGATGTGAGCAAGGAGTCACCTGTGATTTTTCTTTTCCCGGAGGGGACGGATCTGTCGGAGTCGAACGTGGCCAAATCAAACGCGTTTGCCAAGCAACACGGGCTGCCTGAGTTCCGCTACGTCCTGAATCCCCGCACGACGGGTCTCATTGGCATGAAGAACTTCCTTGGCGAAAACGCGCTCGTGGAGATCCTCGACGTGACGATCGGGTACGTCTACGGCAAGGGCGGAAAGCGTCCGTCTGAGCCCTCCTTTGTGAACGGCGAGCATCCACGCAAGATCCACTTTGTCGTGCAGAGCCACCCCGTGCTCACCAAGGACGAGGCCGCCAAGCAGGGAAAGAAGGCCGGCCTGTACGCACCGGCCGACGACGACGAGGCACTCGGGAATTGGGTGCACGCACGCTTTGCGGAGAAGGAGGCGCTGCTGTCACGCTTCGCCAACACGCACCCGCAGACGTTCGACCCCGCGGACGTCACGGCCGTCTACGGGCAGTCCTGCGGCGTCGCAACGTACGACGAGGACTGCGACATCACATCGGGTGGCCCGCCGCGTGCGCTGCGCCTGGCGCGTCAGGTCGGCCTTGGGCCTGCGCTGTTTGCCGTCCCGTTCTGGTTCATGTTCCCCATTTCCATCTTCACTGGCGGCGTGCTGCGCGTTCTTTTGATCATCATTGTTGTCCTTGGTGGCCTCGTGACAGGCGTGCTATTGAAGAAGTACGGCAATCTCCAGACGCCTATGTTTGAGAGTTTGGTCACGCCCAGCAAAACCACCAAGACAGATTGACTCCACACATGGCAGGAGCAGACGGTTGCGCAAGTTGGAGAGCGCATCGTACGCAATGGAGCTCTATCAGAACAACAAGAAAACTTCTTATCGCTTCCCGTTTGTTTCCTCCCCCACCCCTCTCGCATTCGTAGACAAGGCGAGCAAAACGCAAAAGAAAAGAAAAAATGAAACATGAAAAGCAAGTGAGATGAGCGTTGACTGTGGCTGAGTCACAACAGTTGACGATATTTGAACAAATCAAAACGAAACAAATGAAGAAGAAGCAGGAACGCTCCGATTTTCTCCTTCGGAAGCGAAAAGATGATGACGACAGAATAAATGAAACTGCTGGCAATTGAACGGCATGGAATGCGGTTGTCACTCACCCATACACGCATTTCACTGGCTTCATGGTCTCTCACTTCCCCTCCCTCCATGCAGCCACACCAGCCCGTTTCTTTCTCATATCATCACTGTTTCTTGTACTCTACCATCGCATGCGGCCTCGTATCCGGTTCGACGCCCCGTGCCTCGTGCGTGTGATGGCCACAATCTACTACTTACACTTTGACTACCACTGATCCCCAACTCCATTCTTTTTCTCTCTCCTCCCTCCTCCCTCCTCCCTTCTTTCCTCCCTTCCACTTTCCCCTCCCCTTTTGCTCCTCGCCATCGCTGGATACTGGTCGCCAAGTAATCAAAGCGTGGAAGGATATTAACTAAGGTCGAAACGAAAGAAAGAAGGCAGTAAAAGAAGGCTTAGCATTCGGTCACGTCGGTACCTAGTATTTGGGAGCAACAGATACTGGTTGTTGTTTTTGTTGTTATTGTTGTAGCGCGTCACACTACTCCTTTTCATTTCTGTCTCTCGCTGACTCCCTCTGTGGGCTCTCGTTTTTTTTTTTTTGCGCGTGTGTGTGCTCTGTACTCATGTCCTTCGGCACGATCAGCACCTCGCGCTACGTGCCGCACTCCGACACTACAAAGGCGCAGTACGAACAGCTGCTGCTGGACCTGCGCCGATGCCTGCCTCCCGGTGTTGACGATGACATTGCCGACATCGCTGAGGAGACGCTGGCGGTGGTGTGCGACCAGAGCGACCGTGTGCCGTTGGCAACCAAGCAGCAGATACTCGAGACGCTGCTGGACCGAAAGCTGAGTCGTGAGATGCTGGATCGGTTTGTGCAGTATGGCAAGCAAATCACCGACTACGTTCCCGTCGGCACACAGCAGGCGATACAGGCACTCCTGCCAGCCAATGGTTCTTCCATGAACGAGGAGGCGACGGGCGGTATTCACAACCTTGAGTACGTGCTGCCCGCTGACGGCGGTGCCCCGTCCTCTTCCTCTTCTTCTTCTGATGATGACGACGGCGAGGCCCGCATCGACGAACTCACCGGTATGCCTGTGGGAGGCAAAAAGGCGCGTCGAAAGGCATTGCGCAAGGATAAGAACCTGGTCAAGTACGCCTTCGACGCGGGTGGCGCAGAGAACGAGCGTGTCGCGGTTGGCATCAACGAGGACGACGCGACCTACGCTGTCAACGAGGAAAATGCCGAGCTGGAAGGGCTTGAGGATGACGAGGACGGCAACGATCACGCTGGCGCGCTCTACGGTGGCGGCCAGAAGCCCAAGTTCGCCTTTGAGGAGGTCGCCTGCAACGCCCGCTTCTTGAAGGACGCGCTGCGCCGCCTCTTCCCGTCCGAAGACATGGTGACGTGTGAGGCCCGGGCCCAGCGCGTGCTGGGCTTCCTGGAGCAGAAGGACAAGGACCAGCTCACGCTCGAGACGCAGCTGACGGCGTACCTGGGCTGCTACGACGATGAGTCGGCATCGGACTGGGTCGGCGACGTGGTGGAGTCGCGGTGGCCGATCGTCTACGGCCTCCGCTACGCCGCGTGCGAGACGCAGAAGGAGAAGCAGAAGGTCATGGACGCCATGCAGGAGCACGCCGCAAAGGATGAGCGTGTCGAGTGGCTCTACCAGAGCCTCACGGGCAAGGAAGTCGACATCGACGTTCGCAAACGCCAACAAAAACAGCAGCAGCAGCAGCAGCAACGGCAGGCCGCACACGACGGACATGGTGGCGAGGAAGGTCAGGACGGCGGTGAGATGCAGATGGGTGAGGACGGCGCGGAGGCGTCTGCGGATGCCGAGGCACGCCGGCCTCCACTCCGCAAGCTCGACCTGCAGGCCTGCGCGTTCCAAGACGAGCGCACCCCGCACCTGCACGTCCGCGCCAAAGTCCCTGCGAACACACACGTTGGCTCCTTCGAGACACACGATGAGATTACGCTCCCGCCCGTCGCGACAGCCTCGCGGCAGGACAAGCTCGTGCCGCTCAGCGCCTTTCCTGACTGGGCACAGCCGGCGTTTCCTGGCGTCACGACGCTCAACCCGATGCAGTCCAAGGTGTACGAGGCCGCGTTTCTTTCCGACGAGAACCTGCTCATCAGCGCCCCGACCGGTGCCGGCAAGACGAACGTCGCGGCCATGACGATGATGCGTGCCGTGGAGAACTTGCGCAGCGCCAACTCGGGTGCGATCAATCTGCGCGACCTCAAGATGGTGTACGTGGCCCCCATGAAGGCACTCGTGCAGGAAGTCGTGCGCACCTTTTCCGCGCGGCTCGAGCCACTCGGCCTCACCGTGGCGGAACTCTCCGGCGATAGTGCGATGACGCAGCAGCAAATGGCCGAGACCCAGCTCATCGTGACGACGCCAGAGAAGTGGGATATCGTCACGCGCCGCTCCGTCGAGCTTGGCGTGGCGTCTCTGCTGAAGCTGATCATCATTGATGAGGTGCACCTGCTGCACAATGACCGTGGTCCCGTGCTGGAGGCGATCGTGGCGCGCACGATGCTGCAGCAGCAGCGGCGCGGTGAGGGTGGCATCCGCATCGTTGGCCTGAGCGCAACGCTGCCGAACTACCAAGACGTCGCGAGCTTCCTGCAAGTCAACCGGCAGCGTGGCCTGTTCGTCTTTGACGGGTCGTACCGACCGATTCCGCTGGAGCAGACCTTCTGCGCGCTTAAGAAGATCCAGGGCGTGAACAGAGCAGCTGTCATGAATCGCGTTGTGTACGACAAGGTGCTGCAGACCGTCCAGGACAACGAGCAGATCATGATCTTCGTGCATTCACGCAAGGAGACAGAGTACACCGCGCACTACCTCAAGCAGCGCGCGCAGGAAGAGAACCGTATCCACAGCTTCGTGCGTCCCAACAGCGAGGAGTATCTGAAGGACCTGGTGAGTATGGGTGGCGTGGGCCACACACTGCGGCGCACGCTGCAGCAGCTCCTGCCGTTCGGCTTTGCCATTCACCACGCCGGTCTCAGCCGCGAGGAGCGCCAGACGGTCGAGGAAGCCTTCGCGGATCGCCACGTGCGCGTGCTCGTCTGCACGTCGACACTGGCCTGGGGCGTCAACTTGCCGGCGAACCGCGTGCTGATCAAAGGGACCCGCGTCTTCAACGGCGCCAAGGGCGAGTCGGAGCTGCTGAGCGCGCTGGACGTGCTACAAATGTTCGGCCGCGCCGGCCGCGTTGGCTTCGGCGCCACCGTCGGTCGCGCGACCATCTTGACCTCCCCAGACGACCTCCACTACTACCTGTCCATCCTGAACCAGCAGCTGCCCATTGAATCGCAGATGGTAAAGCGTGTCGTCGACATGCTCAACGCCGAGGTCGTGCTCGGGCACATCGAGAGCACCCAGGAAGGCGTCCAGTGGCTGCAGCGCACCTACCTCTACGTGCGCATGCGGCAGCGGCCAGAGCTGTACGGCGTCCGCCCCTCTGCCCGGGATCCACTGCTGCTGCTCCATCTCGAGAACATCGTGCACACGGCGTGCGAGGAGCTCAAGGCGGCCAAGATGGTCGAGTACGACGCCCGTGCCCGCCGTGTCGCGCCGACGCCGTACGGTCGCATCGCGTCCTCGTGCTACATCACCTCGCGCTCGATGGCGGTGTACCTGCAGCACATGCGCGGGGCCATGCAGGACACCGATCTGTTCCGTCTCTTCGCCATGTCGAGCGAGTTTCAGCACATCAGCGTCCGCGCGGAGGAGCAGGAGCAGATGCGCGAGCTCATGGAGAGCGCGCCGATCGCGGTGAAGGAGTCACGCTACACACCACTCGCAAAGATCAACGTGCTGCTGCAGTGCTACATCAGCGGCAACAACCTGGAGGGCCTGCCGCTGATGAGCGAGCTGGTGTACATCCAGGACTCGGCGCAGCGTATCCTGCGCGCCCTGTTCGAGATCGCGCTCGTGCGCGAGTACGGCCGCACGGCGCGGCAGTTGCTGAACCTCTACCTCATGGTCCTGCATCGCCAGTGGTCCGTGCAGTCCCCCGTCCGTGCCGTGCGTCACGTGCTGTCGGCGAAGGACGCGGAGGTGATCGTGCCGGAGATTGAGCGGATGCGCGCCCCGTGGGAAGAAATCCGTCAGTGGTCGCGCGAGGACCTCTCCGAGAAGCTCAGCGATGACCGCCGTGCGGACCGTGCGCTTGAGCTCATCCACAGCGTGCCGCACTACACGGTCGCCGCGTCGGTGCGTCCGCTGTCGCGCAGCATGCTCTACCTCGACGTGGACATCACGGCGGATTTCGTCTACAACGAGGCGCTCCACGGCCGCTCTGTCCGCGATGTCGTGCTGCTCGTGGAGCACACCAATGGTCGCCTGCTGTACTGCGAGAACCTCGCCCTACCCATGCACTGCATTCGTCAGTCCACACCGTTCGCAAGCCCGCCGATCGTCATCCCCATCACCGATCCCAAGCCCACCCACATCCTCGTGCACTGCGTGTCGCCGTACTGGCTGACCGGCTCCAGTGATCACACAGCGGCCGTGTGTCTGCTGAACACGCTGCTCCCGCCAATCGCCCCGCCACTGCGCGAGCTGCAGGCCCGCCCGGTCAACGAGACCAGCGCGACCTTGGACGTTGCCAACGCACTCGAAACGCACAAGCTGGGCGCCGTCGGCGAGAAGCTCTTCGCATTCGATCACTTCCTCGGGCCTCAGTACGACCTCATCGCGCCGATCATGGACACCAACGACAACCTGTTTGTGGGCCTGCCACCAGGTGGGGGCAAGACCGTCATCGCTGAGCTGTTCATTCTGCACTTTTTGCTCGAGTGTGCGCTGAAGGAGGAGGACGAGACGGACAAGGCCAGTGGTGGTGGTGGTGGCGCATCGATGGACACGGAGGCGGTGAAGCCCAAGGTGCTTTATCTCACCACACACGCCGCCGTTGCCCAGCGCCACTACCAGGAGTGGCAGTACAAGTTCGGCGAGCTGCTCGAGCAGCGGGTCGTGCTGGTGGATGGACAGACGGCCGCTGCTGCCGCTGCTGCTGCCGTCACGACGGGATCGAACACGACGTCCGCAGCACTCATGGCGGCCAGCATTGTCGTCGGTAGCGCGGAGAGCTTTGTGCTGTCTGTGCGCACTGGTGCGAGCTGGTTGCGTGGTGTGACGCACATCATCGCGGACCACATCCACTACATCCGCTGCGATGAAGGTCGGCTGCTGGAGGAGTGCCTGTCGCGCCTGCAGTCCAAGCCGTTCCTTACCCAGCACGGTGCGCGTCGCGCCCGTCTACTTGCGCTGTCCTACCCGCTCATCAGCTGTGCGGAGGTCTCGCGATGGCTGCGCGTGCCGACGGAGAGTCAGTTCAACTACGGCACCTCGTACCGCCAGATGCGGGTGCGCATGGAGGGGCTCAGCCTGCCGCAGCCGCGCAGCCGCTACGAGACGAGCGTCGTCAGCGCACTCAACTTGCTGCTGCGCTCGCCGTACAAGGGCACCTCGGCGGTGCTCTTCTTGCCCGATGCGCGCGAGGCCGAGCAGGTCGCCCGGCGCGTGCTGTTGCGCTGCCGTGGCTACGTGCCTGAGGCCCCCATCGCGGATGCCGTCGATGACCCGCGACTCGCGCTCTACCTGGCCGCGGGCGTTGGCTTTCTGCACCGTGGGACGTCTGAGATGGACCTGCTGACCGTTCTCTCTCGCCTCAGTGACATGGCCGTGCACCCCACCACAGGCGAGCCTCTGCCGCTGATCCTCGTCTGCGCGTTTGAGGCGTGCTGGCGGCTGCCAGGCGGCGCGTTCGGCAACGGATTTGTGTGCTGTGCGGAGCGCATCGCCATGGGCGTCGCCCCCGGTGACGAGGACCACGCGCGCGTCCCGATCTGCACCGACTGCGGCACCGCCGAGCTCCAGTGCATGACGAGCCGCGCCCTGCACGAGGCGGTGGTGTACTGCCGTGTACCGCGGCGTTGGGCCTGGAACCAGCTCCTCAACGAGCCCCTTCCACTCGAGTCGAACCTGTGCTACCCAGAGGACTTCCGCGATGCGGTGAATGCGGCTGTCGCGCAAGGTCGTGTGGTCATGCGAGTCGAGGTGCTGCACGTGCTCAAGTCGCACTACTGGCTCAACCACGTGCCGTCGAACCTGCACTTTTACGGGGTCCCGAGCAGAGAGGATGTGCCGCTGTACGCGTCTGAGTTTGCCTGGCGTGTGCTCGCGTTGCTGGAGGAGCAGGGGTGCGTGGAGGTGGGCCGTGCGGCGCACGCCGGCGACGACGGTGCAGACGAGGCGGAAGAGGATGACCCGCGCGCCCCTGTCCGTCCCACACGACGCGGTGCCGCCCTCTCCCACCACTGCATCTCCATGGAGACCATGACACGCCTGCGCGAGGCCGCCACGGATCCCTCGCAGCGCCCGCTGGCCACCGTCACGGCCGTGTGGGAGCTCCTGGCAAAGCAGTGCGTGGAGCTCTCTCCGACGCACCTCGGCGATGCGGCACGGGTGATGAACGCCGCGGAGGCCAGCGCACTCACCACGATCGCCCGCGCACTGCCGGGCTCGATGGGCGTGCAGTTCCTCGATCTCGACTTCCACGAGAGCTACATCAAGATCTACGTGTTGGTGCTTGCCCACTGCGCACGCTTCTTTGCCCAGCCACACGACGATGACGAGCCACTTGCTGAAACGGCCGTCGCGCTGCATCCACTCAGCTTCGCGCCTGTGCCCGAGTCGGAGCGCACGCTGCTTTGTCAGATCCCCGAGTCGGTTGCCCAGCAGCTCCTCGACGACCTCTACAGCGTGCTCCCAGCTGTGCTGCGCGTGGTGCCTGTGGTGGCTGAGCTGCTTGACGGTGACCGCAGCGCGGCTGTCCACACGGTGCGGTGCGTCATGCACCTCTCGCAGTGCCTCCACCGGCAGGTCTGGTCGCAGGACCCGTCGTGGGCGCAGCTGCCCTTGCTCGCTGCGCGTCCGGATGGCACGCCTCTCGGCGACGACTACGTCTGTGCGCTCGGCACCGTCACCGCGACCTCGCACAGCAAGACAAAGGCGGGTGCACAGGAGGCACCTGAGCTCGGCATGAGGGCGTTGCAGGACGCCGCGCGCCACCACACGCCGCCGTCTGGGCCGCTGCTCCGTGTGTGTGAGCAGGCGGTCCGTGTGCAGCAGTCGCTGCTCTCGACGGTGGTTCTGCACGGGCTCTCCGGCCGCTCGTCTGCTGCGACCGTCGTCAGCGCGAGTCAACTCGGCGTGGCGCTGCAGCACGCGTCCCTCGCTGTCCCGCACATCACGCTGCTCCAAGCGCGCGGCACGGTCGCGTCCATCGAGGACACGCTCGCGATGGTGGTCGATGTGACGGTGGAGGTGCGCTGGGCCGGCTGCGCCACGACGACAAGCACAGAAGCCGGCGCACGGGCATCACAGTGGTGGCTCTCCTGCTACGCGCAGCCTAAGTCGTCGGCGTCGTCGTCGTCGTCCGCAGCCGAGTCGCGCCTTCTCGCTCTGCGCGTCAGTTCGCTGGTGCCGACCGCGGCTGACACGAATGTGAACACGGACCGGCCGACTCACAGCCTGGACGCCAAGCTGTTCTTCCCGCTGCACGAGTTGGAGAAGGGCGGCGTCGATCTTGACGGCGTGGACGTCATGGTCGGCGCGACGAGTGTGGCGTACCGTGCTGACGGTGTCGCCACCGTTCTTTTCGAAACTATTGAGTGAGAAGAAGAGCCGTGAGTGGCGAGGACGGTCGGTGGCGGCTGAGTGGCCGACGAGTGAGACACGTGCGCGCCTCTCGCAACAAACGTTTTTTTTTTTCTGGGTGCTCCTTTCCGTCTCACTTCTCGTTGTTTGATAGATAGGCTCTTCGCTGATGAGACCACAGATCCGATGCTCACTGTTTCTTTCCTTGTTTTTGATTGTGTTCCTTAATCTGTGTGGTGGTGAGGCCGTCTCGCTCTTATTGACTTGTCTTTTTTTTTGTGTTGGTATTGTTTTTTGTATAAAGAAGCGTGTCTCTCAAGTTGCCACTTGACACATTAATCGCGGGCCGCACAACGGACAAAAACCCTCTGCACGATTCCGCACGACGTTAAAACACAACGAACCGCGAGCAAACAAACAAACAATCGAGTGGAGAAGCACGCAAACGAAAAGAAGAGGGACAAGTGATCACACACATATGCACATATACATCTTGGCCCGTTTGACTGAGCATTGCCAATACCGACACGTGTGAATGCCCGCATGACCCCATCCCCACGCGCTGCGATGGAGCGTGGTGCACGTTTGCACACACCACGTCACTGCGCGTCTTATCGCGCCTGACTTGTATTTACTCCGCTTCCCCCGCTTTGCTTTTGCTTCATTGTTGTTGTTGCTGTGAATGACTCCGCTCCAATCTCCTTCTCCAATCTCCTTCTCTCTGTCGTGTCTTTCCTTTATAGCGATCGTGTGAACGGTACTGCATCTTCCCCAGATCTGCACATCTATTGGGGACTGCAATTTTTTTTACACTTTTTGCGAAGAATACCCATCACAACAAATCAAAAAAGAAAAACCAGCGCTGCATTAGGAACAGAGTAAAAAAAAAAGCACTATTAGAGCGCGTGTGTAGACAGACTATACAGAGTTATTTGAAAAAAAAAACAAGGGGTCACTTCTCTTATTTCACTTTTTCCACTTGTTTGCTTGACGTTTGAACCGACATACTGCGATTCGACACGCTCAAAACAACAACAGCAACAATAGCAATAGCAACAACTCGAGGACCCCCTTCCCCCCACACATTGCTTGTCGTCTCTCTGTACTTTCGCGTCGCTTCTTCCCGTTTTTTCTCTGTGATCTTTTTCTCCCTTTTTTCTTTTTCTTTTCTTTTTCTTTTCTTTTTTTCTTTTCCTTTCCTTTCTTTTTCCTTTTCTTTTTCTTTTCTCCCCCTCCCTCCCTCCCTTCTTCTCTCCAGCTTGTTCCCCTTCAACCCCTGCGATTGCAAGGCTACCTCTTCTGCCGCTGCGCTTAGCACCTTGCATTGTTGCCTCTCGCATTTTTCAACTGTTCCCGGGCTTTGCCTTTTTTTCACCTTCGTTTGCCGTGCCCCAACGGAATGAGCTCTCCCGAACTGACCCACCAGGCCACCTTCAGAAGGCCACAGCCGCAGCGGCGACGCAGCGTGTACGTCGAGTTCGGTGACGGCGAGAACGCCCGTGTGCCCGAGAGCGCCTTCGCGACGGAGAACGCACCCGCACCCGGTCCGAATGCATTGCGCGAGAGCGTTGACGGCCTGGTAGGCCCGATCATGTCGCAGGGCGTCCCACCGGCACGCGCGCGTCGCGGTTCCATCGTGCGAGGGCGCAGTGGCTCCATGGCCGGTGGTGTCCGGACGTCTGTCACGAGCCTCGCCGCCGGGCCGCCCGTTGCGCTGGAGATCACCAAAGAGGAAATCGAGGCGCTGGCAGTCCAGTACAACGTCTCTGAGGCCCGCGTGCGTGAGGTCGCCGTCGCGGCCGAAGGCGAGAAGAACCTGATGACGGCCATCCTGCAGAGTCAGAAGGAGTCCGAAGGCCACATCACGGACGAAGCGACGCTCGAGTACGGCACGATGGACACCGTCAAGCGCATCCTGGACTTTCTACAACTTCCCGAGTCGTGGGAGAACGAAGTGATTGTGACACTGAATGAGTGCAAGGGTGACGCCTCCATGTGCGCTGACCGCATCATGAACAAGGCAGAGTACATCAAGCGGTCCAGCTCGCAGATGGATCTCCGGCGTACGGGCAGCTCCGCGAACGCCATCTATGGAAGCAACATCGCCGCGTCCTCAGCCAAGGCGATCACGGACGATGAGCTGGCGCAGCTTGACGAGTTCATGGGCAAGCTCGGGGCCGGCGGCATCCCAATGAGCCCGAGCAAGGCCACACTCATGGGTGAGTTCCCCACCGCGACAGAGCGGCAGATCGACCAGGCACTGCAGCTGACGGACCAAAACTTGCAACAGGCGCGTGCATTCCTGCGCGACGCCCCGTCCCGCGACACCCACGGCGTCACCGACACCCTCGAGAAGGTCATGCGCACCAATGGCCAGCGGCCCCGCCCAGCAAGGCGCACCACCGACGCGGGCAGCGAGAAGAGGAACGGCTCACCAGGCGGTGGTCGCGGCAGCTTCAACCTCCCCTCACTAGAGCGCGGCGTGGGAGAGCCGTCGGCGCCGGCTGGGTCCACCCCGCCGGAGCTGCGGCCTGACCCCAAGCCGGGCTCTGCACCCTCCGGCACCGCCGCCGCCACGCGCGCGATGCGTGCACGCCGTGGCAGCATCCTGTCGCCTGACGAGCCCACCCCGACCATTGGTGGTGCCCTCCCGCGCCCGTTGAGCGAGGCCAGCGGTGCGATCCCCGCCGCCGCGCCACGTCGCGGCTCAACGGTGCGCTTGCCGGACTGCCTCCCGACGGAGACCCGCCCCGCGCGTCCCCCGTCTGGGAGTAACAACAACAACAACAACAGCCAGAGCATCTCAGCTAGCAACAGTGGCAGCAGCCCCGCCAATGTCGCAAGCGCCGCCCCCAAGAACCCGCGCCGTCGTGGCAGCGTCGCCGCCGTCAACGAGCTCAACCTCGCCGTGCTGAACCACCAGAACGCCGCGCAGCAGGGCACTCGCCCAGGCAGCGGCGGGAGCGACAACAACGTCACCGGCGTCAACGTCACGGGCGCCTCGCCGATCATGGGCGTGCCGGATGACGGCCAGATCATGACCCCACGCACCAAGGCGCTCTACGACTCCACCTTCCAGAAGCCACCCGAGAAACCCAAGGACACCAACAGCAGCAGCGGCCCCAGCACATCGGGGCTGACCAATGGCAAGCGCGCCAACTCGGTGCCGACGACGACGGGTGTCACGGCCCCGTCCCCACCCTCCAGCGGCAGCCCGAACGGCTATCACAGACGGCCCACAGCGGACGCCCCTCCCATCACGCCGTCCCTGCCGGGCCCCGCTGCGCCGGCTGGTCTGCCGCCACCGCCACCTCCGCCGGGCTACAAACCACCCGTGACAACGGCATCCGATGACAAGGACAGCACCAGGCCCGCTGCGCCGGCTGGTCTGCCGCCACCGCCACCTCCGCCGGGCTACAAACCACCCGTGACAACGGCATTCGATGACAAGGACAGCACCAGGCCCGCTGCGCCGGCTGGTCTGCCACCCCCACCCCCGCCCCCGGGCTACAAGCCACCCGTGACCGTCGGCGCGGACGACGGCAATGGACCAGCGCCACCGGTTGGTCTCCCTCCCCCACCGCCCCCACCACCGGGTGGCGCAGGTGCCGGTGTGCCGCCTCCCCCACCGCCACCGCCACCGGGGCTGGGCAAGGGTGGGCCGCCACCACCGCCGCCACCGCCGCCACCGGGGCTGGGCAAGGGTGGGCCGCCACCACCGCCGCCACCACCGGGGCTGGGCAAGGGTGTGGCCGGCGGTGCGGCCGGAGGTGTGGCCGCCGCCCCGAGCGTCACAAAGAACATCCCCTTCACCGTGGTGAAGGAGGTGAAGGACAACTCGGCCTTCGCGGAGGGCCAGCTGCCCTTGTCCAAGGACGTCAAGGAGGGCCTGCTCGAGCGCTTCAAGCGCGTTGACCCCAAAAAGGAGGAGGCGGAGTCAGCGGCCAGCAAAGCCACCCAGATCCTCGACGCCAACCGCGAGCGCAACGTCGGCATCGTGCTGCAGTTCATGCGCCTGCCCATTCAGCAGCTCGAGGCGAGCATTCGCACGTTCGACGAGCTCACCCTCGGCGAGGAGCACATCAGCGGCCTGACCAAGATCATCCCGACGGAGAGCGACATGCGCGCGATTGCACGCGCAGAGAAGGACAACGGCAAGCCCTGGACCAAGGAGGAGATCCAGCAGCTGACCCTCCCTGTCCGCTTCTTCCTCATGACACGCACCATCGACCACTACGACGAGCGCATCCGCGCGTGGAACCTCAAGTTTGAGTTCAACCGCAACGTCGAGGACTTCGAGGCCAAGCTGCAGCTGGTGCAGCAAGCCGAGGCGGCCGTCATATCCTCGCCGCATCTGCCCGGCGTACTGTCGTACTTGCTCTCGTTCAGCAACGTCCTCAACGAGGGCAGCCGCTACGCGGAGGCCAAGGCGTTCCCCATCTCCGCCCTCCCGACCATCATGAACACCAAAACCACGGATGGCAAGAGCACGCTGCTGGAGTGCGCCGTGGCAGAGCTGGACGACGAGTGGCCAGAGTACCACCAAATCGTCGACGAGCTCCTGCCCGATGTCGAGAAGGCGCGTGACATTGATGTGCCGGCGATTGAGGTGGAGTTTCAGCAGTTTCGCAACCGCCTGCAGAAGTGCGGCGCACTGCTGCGCGAGATCCCGCACGACAAGCGGTGGAGCCGGATGCTCGCCAAGTTTATGTGCAAGGCAGACCCGGTGGTGACGCGTGTGCAGAAGCTAGCCAAGGAGGTGGACGCCGGCAGCGAGAAGGTGCGCGACTACTTGTGCGAGTCAAAGGACACCTTCACGCTGCAGGAGGCGTTCCGCATCCTCACCACATTCACCAAGCGGTATCAGATTGAACTCGAGAAGCTGCAGGATCAGAAGAAGCGCGCGGCACTGCGTGCGGAGCAAGAGCACGAAAACACCGAGACCGCATCGTCAGGCACGCCCAGTCCGTCAAAAACGAGTCAAGCACGCAAACGAAGCATCGAAAACGAGATCATTAGCTCCGTCCCGGCGAAGCGGAATGGAGCCGCCCGTACGCGCCGCTACTCACAATACTAGGCCGTCCTCCCCCCTTCCTTTCCCCCCCTCCGCAGACGCTTCAGGTGCGTTTGTCAAGTGCGTTCATCTGCGTGAGAGAGTACTCTGCCCTCTCCATTGGCATGCAATCTTCGGGGATTATTATTATTTTTTCTTTGCTGTGGTGTTTTGCATTTCTCACTGTCTGACAACCCGGATTGCCGTTGCTTTTCCTCTTCTTCTTTTTCTTCATTTCACCTCGTGTGATAGCCATGCATTAACACACGCACACACATCGTTTTTTTTTTTGAACTGACATCTCACTTGGCGCATCTTCTTTTCCACCACATATGTTTGTTTTTTTCTGGTGGTGAGTTGGGTTGATCGTTGCGTTGCTGTTCGCAACTGTTTTTTTCTTTTCGAGTGTGTCCATTGCTTTCTTTTCTTCTTCTTCTCCGTCGCTCACTTGCGCACCTTCTCTTTCATGGCATGTGGCGATTACTCTCTTGTTTGTGTGTGCGTGTGCCCCCTCCTTCTTCTCCCACTCTCATCCTTTTCACGTCTCCTCACGTTTATGGCAGCCCTGAATTGCCTTTTCTTTGTTTTTCTTTTCTAGAACTGCCAGTGGGTTTTTTTCTGCGCGCGTCAAGACGACGTGCCATGTGAACGGTTCACCACCACCACCACCACAAACAAAATAAAAGAAAACAAATAGTCGTACGTTTCGCCACATTCTTCCCTTGTTTTACCTTTGTGATTTTTCTTTATATATAAATGGAAAGGAACATGGACTCGACACACACATCCGCAGACGCATTCATAAAAGTGATTCTCTCTTTCTCATGTTCCTTTAGCTTACTCCCCCTCTTTTCTTTTGTGCGTGTGTATGTGTGTTCCCATCGCGCTCTGCCATGCCAAGACTCCGACAAGACGAGTAGGGCGCCAAGGGTGCGCCTGTACAAGTGCCCCAAAACCAAAAACCCCGCGCTCGCTTCGTTTGTGGCGTACTATAGTTCTTTTTTTGTTTTGTTTTGATTGACGTTTTGTTCGTGTTTTTTTCTCGCGTATTGCTTTCGTCTGTTTTTTTTCTTTGCATCTCTCTCTCTTTTCCTTCTCACTACCGTGGCCACTGCACTGTTTTCATTTTTGTTGTGTGTGTGTTCGCTGAGTTGTTGCGTGCGCAACAATATCACCGAACTGATTTCACCTACTGTTCTCAGTATTCTTGTGAGGTTTTTCACCTTTTTTTCTTTCTGATTTGGGTGTGGCGGTCGCAGTAGCGCTAAGCCACACTCACCAGACACACGTGAGGGACAGTGTTGCAAACCAGACATAAGATGAACGAAAAGAAAAGAAAAAAGATACTTCACACCGCTCTCCACCCACGCCCCTCTCTCCCGGTTCCTGTCACCACATACCATGTGTACATACCCCCCTTGCGACTCACACACAGAACACACACACACACACAAAAAAAATACACACACAAGAGCGCATTCACATCAAGAGAAACGAGAATAACATGTGAAAGGAACTGATGCGTAAACCAAAGATTATCCTCTCTTCTCCCTTCCATTGGGGAATGTGGTTGTGTCCATTCAGGTGTACTATTGTTGTTCTTTTCACTCGTGTTGCCCGGGGTCGAAATGGCTAGTAGCAGCGTAGAGTGGTGTCTGTTGTTTATCAAAATGTCAGCAACACCACCAACACAAGCAGATAAAGAAACACAGATGGAGAGAGACTGGACGAAAAAGACGCAGTGGGAAACGTGCAGTGCGAATCAGTACGGATCGCTCCCGCCTCCTCCCATTTTTCTTTTCGTCCGGTTCTCCTCCTCTCTTGCTTCTTGCAACTGTTGTATCTCTCTGTGTGCTGCCATTCCTTTCCCTTGCCTTTCCCTTGCCCTTTTCCCCTCTTTGTTGCGGAAACGATGCACGTGAGCCTGCCACGCACACCTTTTTCTTCTTTCCTTTTCTTTTCATTTTTGATGTATTTAGAATTGATGCTTGCACCATTATCTTTGTTTCTTCATCTTTCACTGTCCATTTTGTGCCTTTTCCTTCTTCGCCGTTTGTTTTGTTTCCTCTTCTTCTTCCTTTCTTTTTCTTTTTTGTTCATTTTGCGCGTCATTTCAGTCGTGCGGTGATCGTCGTTATTTGGGTCGTTTGACCACTGTTTGTGCCGTCTTACACTACACCAGCAAAAAACAAAAACAAATACCTGACCAAGCAAACAAAGACCCCTCCTCGAATCCCCGCACAACCGAAATAGTAGTGTTGCGTGCCGTGAGGAACGCCACCCTTCTGACGTCTTACCACTCTCCCCACCCTGCGCATGGTGCGAAACACGAAGAAACAACGTGCTTGATGCACGCCACGTAGATACGCTAGGTGTTCCTGCGTCCGATGCAAGGGAGGGAAGAAAGGCGTCACATGGGCCTTTCAAAGCCTATTGGCTTAATGGCACTGTGCCGCTGCGCTACTCTCTTTCTTTTTTGGTCGCTTGTGAAGAGATCCAGAGGAAACACGATGAGGCACTCACCAACGTCTTCACCCCCCTCTCACTCCTCCTTCCTTCTTTTCCTCCTTTTCTCTTTTTGTATTGGGAGCATCACCGCCTGTATCCCCATTGTCTTCCTGTCTCTCCTTGCGTCACTGACAAGAAATACGAAAACAGAAGTTCGAAACACACAAGCACACAAACACAAAAGAGGGAGAGAGTGTGTGAGACGGTGCGTGAGAATGGAGGTCCGCGATGCACGCCATGAGATGACTCAGCGTTTCGACCTGTCCAAGTCTCAGGCAGCGATGCGGGTCAGCACAGAGGCACGGCGCGAGTCGCGGCTCAACATCACGCCGACGCACGCCTCTTTCAGCGGTGCGGAGGGGAGGCTCGCGATCGACGTGGCTCCGCACTCACGCACAGCGCAACTGCTACGTGAATGCCGTGTTGGGCCGGATGCAAAGACACATGGCACCACGAATCATCCTGGCGAGTCTGAGCGAACCACCGCCACCGCCACCGCCACCGCCACTGCCGCCGCGCGACTCGTTGTGGAGCTGTACCGCGCGGATCTCTTCTCCGCACTCTTTCAAGTCACGTTTCCTCGCCTGGTGAGCCAGTTCCACTGCGAGGGTATCTTGACGCGGGCGGAGCAGCGGGAGCTGCCCGCGAGGTGGGTGTTACAGAGTCTCAATGAGCTGCCGTCGACGTTGGCGGAGACACGGGAGCGCGTCACGCTCCTTGACGTCGGTGCCACCGTGCGACGGGTCGGTTCATCGACCAATAAAGACGGCGCAGCAGCGGATCCGAAGCGTCCGCGTCCGTCCTCTCCACCGCCCTCACCCTCTCCTGTGACAACCACAGAGAGCCCGAGTGGCGAGCGTGACGAGAAGACGGCCCCATCACACGTCGCGCCGATGGCGGTGTCGCACGAGTCGACTGAGCTGTTCGAGGTCGTGCAAACATCCACCATGTCCCACGGCCAGTATTGGGTGGCGCTGCGGCGTGCGGGAGCGGGAGCAGACGACGACGACGAAAAAGGAAAAGAAGAAAAAGAAGCTGTCGTCTTCCGCGTGGACTGCGCGGACGTCGTGCTCAGCCCGCCCAAACCCCTCCGCATGGACGCGCTTATCCCGTGTGATGAGGCCTACGCACCACGCGGCACCGCGACGTGTCTGTATCTCTCTCTTCTTCTGGGGACGCAGCGGCGACGTGCGGAGAACAAGTTCAGCGATGCCTTCGCGCGTCGTCAGCTGGGCAGCGTGGCGGAGCCAGATATCGCGGGCCTGACGCTGGCCATGTCCTGCGCGATGGCGGACGCCCGGGATGCGCTCTGGACGCACCGGCAGCGCGTGGCACGCGCCGCGGAGAGTGGTGAACGGACACTGGAAGTGTGGCTTCACGGGCGCGATGCGGTGAAGCTCGTGTTGCTTCCACCGCCCTCCTCTCCCGAGCCGGAGCCCGAGGATGACGCACCACGCACGGACAGCACCGCCACAGCGGCGTTCGACGCGCTGCGCACCGTGACGCTTCTCGCGAGGACCCTGCAGAAGCTCGCGCGAAACTTCGACGCACAGGATCCACACCAGCTCGCGCAGTCGAATGCCAGTTGTGTGGCGTCGTGGGTGGATGCTGCGGTGGACGCGTCTGTGACCGCGCCTGAAGAAGAGGGCAGACGCCTGTGGTCCACAACTCTCACAGCATGTGGCCGCTGCACGCCCACGTCACCATCAGCGCCACCTCCAGAGGCGAATAGCGATCCCACCGCTGCGCTGTCGCGCTTCTTCATCTGCATCTTCACGATGCTGTACCGGTACAGGACTCTTCAGGGCGATGAAGGGTACAACGGTGGGCCGCACGCTGCCGTCCCGCCAGCCATCCTCGATCATCTGCGAGTCTCACTCGCCATCTCTCTCGAGGCGTTCGCGTCACCACTCAATCATCACTTGCCGCTTTTCGGATCTCTCTTCCCGGACACGGATGCAGCGTTCGGGAGCGTCGGCTCCTTCTTTGACCTGCGCGTGACGTCTGGCCATGTTGAGGTGAACCCCCCGTTCGACACCGCCGTTCTCGATCGCACGCGCGCGCACATTTTTGACTGTCTCAAGCAATCCGCGCTGACTGCTGAGACTCCCCACCACCAACCCCAACCCCAACCCCAACGACGTCGAGTGGAGACCACCACGGACTCAAGCCCCCAAACCTCACAAGACGCGCCAGACGCAGAGGCGACGCTTCTGTTCGTGGTCGTGTTACCGTCGCATGATCTGGATCCGTGGGAGATGGAGACGGAGCAGGCGGATGGAAATGGTGGCCACACAACCGCACAGGCACGGGGTGCGCGTGGCAAGGTGTCTGCGGACCGGGCGTTGCGGGAGAGTGAGTTCTGCTTGGCCCACGTGCTCTGCGCCGCTGAGGAGAGTGCGTACGTGGACGGCCAGCAGCACCTCCTACGCGCGCCACTCTTCTGCATCCGTAGCCCGACGCGCCTCATCGTACTCGGCAACGCGGCTGCCCGAAAGCGCTATCCGGATGCCGCCGATCGATTGGACCAGGTTCGTCAGGCCTGGCGTGCGATGACGGAGGCGGCCCTGGCAACTTTGTAGATGCATGCACACTGTGAGGCCTGAACGGCGCCGCCACTGAATCGTGTACGCATTCACAACGACATTCACGCGTAATCGTAAGGATAAAGGGACAACGAATCCACAGCGTAAAACACACACACTCACACACATACACATTCCTGAAAACAAAACAAGAATACTGGTGAAAGCGTACAATGTACGAGTTGGTTGCATCACTTGTGCTTTCTTCTCACACCGCTTCCCTGCTCCCCTTTTTTGGCTTCGTGCCACTCAACACGTGTCCTATAGTGAGACATCCTTTTCATCACACTCTGCTCTTCTTTCCTCTCTCTTTCTCTCTCTCTCTCCCCCTTTGATATGCTGGTGAAGTAGCTTTTTTTCTTGAACAACGCGCACGACCAACTCCAACAAGGCTCGCTTGCGTGTAGTTATTTCCCCTCTTTTTGTTTTTCACTCCCGTTTCCCTAGTTTCCGTCCGCTTCCCGGCTTGCACCCCCTCACGCGGTTGAGCTCTCTCTTTCTGTACGTCAGCCATCTCGCATCAGCCACACTCCCCCAAAAAGAAAAATGGCGCAAGTCCCAACGACCAAACGCGACCTCGATGGCCCAGCGAGCCCCCAAGCGATCCTGTCCGAACTGCAAGGCCTGCTAGATCGCCACGCCACGCAAAACGAGCTGCAGGAGTGGGCCCATCGCCAGCAGTCGCGCCTGCCACGCCGCAGTCCGCAAAACACATCCCCGCCCGTGACGGCCATTCCGCTGCCTGTGGTGGCTGGCGCCACACCTGCGCTGGCGTGTGCCCCAGCCAGCAGCACCAGGGCCGACGCGAGTGCCAACGCGATGTCGTTGGCTGACTCAGGCCCGCTCGTGGTGCCACCACGCAGCACGAGTGTGCCAGTCGCGAGCGCGTCGGCCACAGCCGCGGGTCCCACCAGCGGTAGTGCACGCGTTACGACGGCCTCCGCCTCGACGGCGTCGATTGGGGCCGCGCTGCCGCCGATTACCGGCGCCGTGACCCCTCAGCGTCGTGCGGGTGTGGAGTCCATGCTCGGTGAGCTCTTCTCCCGTGCAGGGCCCAACACAGAGCTGCAACGCAAGAAGCCAACTCCTCGCCAGCCTCCGCTACCTCTGGAAGCCAGCTCCGGTCTTGATTCAGTGCCGCCACAAACAGCGAAGAGTCCGTCGGTCTTCACGCGACGTGCGATGGCGATCAACACGATGCCATCCGCGTTGCACACACTCGACCACTCGAGCGGATCAGTGCCGCTTACCATGACCCCGACAGGTCCCCTCAACGATGGATTGATTGTCACACCACCACCAGGAGCACCAGCAGTAGCGCCACGAGGAGAGGTGGCCGCACAGCACCAGAATGAGCTGCCCCAGGTCCTTCACGTGGGCGACATCGCAGCCCAGATGGGTGGCCACTCCACGCACAGCACCAACACCGACAGCAGCTCTGCCGGCGCGTCATCAGCGCTCTTCATGTACATGCAGTCCGGCAGCCCGGCGCACTACGACGCCAGTCGCAGCGGGTCGTCGCTGGCCGGCGGCAACGATAGCCGTCTCAGCGAGCGTCTCCATGGCGTGGCGCGTCCTGGTCGGTCCGTCCTCAACGTCAGCGCGTATCTCAACGCGGAGGAGAATCCCCTCGTCAACGGTGCCCTGCCCGCGTTTGGCTCCGACGAAGGCCCGCAGTTCGCGCGCACGGTGTTCAACCGCCGCATGCCCGTGTACGTGCCGGTCGAGGAGACCAAAGCCGCCCTCGCGGCGCTGAACGTGCCCGCCATTGACGACATTATGAAGGCCGTGCACGAGGTAGACATTGTGGCTCTGTGCCTCAAGCACGGCCTGCACCACATGTTTGCCTACATCAGCGTCAACGTGCTGCTCCGCTACGGCTTCGTGAAGCGCCTCGGCCTCAACGTGAAGAAGCTGTACGCGTTCCTGAACACCATCGCCACGTTCTTCCGCGAGGGGAACCCGTTTCACCACCCGTTTCACGCGTCCGACGTCGTCATTGCGGCGCACCAGTGGCTTGCGCAACCGACAGCCGCGCCGTACCTGTCTGACATGGAGATCTTCGCGTTCCTCTTTTCCGCGATTGTGATGCGCGTGGGCCACTGCGGCGCCGACAACGACTTCCTCTCCCAGCTCCACCACCCGTTTGCGAACGTCTTTGGCTACAGCGCACCGCAGCAAGGTGCGACCATGGCCCTCGTGCTCGCCCTGCTGGACCAGCCGGCGAACCACTTCCTGCCGCCGCTTGTGATGCGGACGACCCTGATGCCGGAACTGGCGCACGACGTCGACTCACCATGGGCCGAACCCAACCGCGACACCGAGAAGGCACCCGGTGCGGATCAAGCCGGCAACAAAAACACCAACGGCCACGCTGCCGGTCGGCCTGGTTCTTCGGACACGTTGATGGAGTCCAACCCCAACTGGACGACCGTGACGGAGCTGGAGTTCCTGGACATGGTATCCGAGCTCGTGCTCGCTTCCGACGAGCGCAACCACAGTGACCACGTCGCGAACATGGCGCACATCGCGACTGAGCACTTCTTGCAGCACGGCTGCCTCTGTCCTGAGCGTTCTCCGGAGGCCAAGAAGGCCATGACCAGCCCCTGCCCACAGTGCTGCGCGTACATTGAGGACAAGGACGTGCCACAGCTCCTCAAGGCGGTGCTCCACTTTGTTGACTTCTGCTTCCTGTTCCGGCCCTACTCCATCTTTGTGAGTGGCATGTGCATGCACACCGCGGAGCTCTATCGGCAGGCCTCCTACCGGAGCCAGCTGCTCAGCAACATCAGCCACGCCGCCGCCGCTGCGGACGCGCAGGGGGCGGATGCGGCTGTGGCTGTCGCGGCGGCAGCCGTCGAGACGCGCATGTCCGACGACCCGAACGCACCGAGCGCACGCTGGCGACCGGCCATGACGCGCACGTCCATCCTCGCCACGCTGCGCTCGTACCGCACCCGTCCCAACGCCGCCCCCTCCACCACGCAGACCACCGCCGCCAACTCGGCCCAGGCCACCGCCTCCGACGAGGACGAGCTGCCCGAGGACGCCGACGCCTTCTTTGGCCCGCTGCGTGGCTACGGCCGCGACATCTGCCTCGTCGCGCTCGAGACGCTGTACTACCCGAATCTGGACGCTACCGGGCCGTACCTCCCCAAGGCGTGGGTGTCGACGTTCTTTGCAAACCACCATCAGCTGCTCCAAGACGATCCGTCCCCCGTCGAGTACGACGCCGCGATTGAGCGGGTGTTCCGTCTTGGACACCGCAAATCTGCTCTCTCCGCGGAGTCGGCCGCAGCTGCGGAGCACGGTGCCTTTTACAAGGCCGCCCGCTACGAGGAGGTCCAAGCGTGTGGGCTGCGTGTGGAGCGCAGTTGGTCCCTGGAGTCTGACGTCGCGAATGTGAGGCGGTTCTTCAAGGAGATCTTGAGTCCTCTGTCTCCAACCTACATTTGAGGTCATCATGTCTGACTGACAGACGCAACAACACCAACAAAAATATAATAAGAAACACACACACACACACAAACACACACATAAGATAAGAAAAAGAACTGCTTGCAGTGGAGAGCGATGCAAGCAAGCAGGCTGGGTCCGGAAAGAGATTGAACCAGAGAAGTTTGAGATGACACGCCCATGCAACAAGGCGCCATACGCGAAACAACAACAACAACAACAACAGCAAAAAAAAAAAGAAGCTTTCATACCCTCCTGTGTGTACAGTGAAGGGACGACCGGTTATATCCTCCCTGCTTTTATTATCTTTTTCGCTTTTTATACCCAGCACAGGATCTGTCACCACGTTCGCTTTTTCTGAGTCATACACACAAACGCTTCCTTTCTGCCATACGCGTCGGCGGCTTCACCTCTCTTATTCCTGTTTTTCCTTTACCGTTTTCGGGTTTCTCTCTTTCTCCCTTTTCACAAGTCTACGCGTTTACTTCATCATGTTTTCTGCGCACTTTCTTTCCTTCTTTTTTCCCTCTTTTCTCCAGGGCCCGGGTGTGTGTGTGTGTGGACGCTCTCCTGATGACATGCATGTCTTTCCTTTACTTCTTTCCTTCTTAATGTGCGCTTTTTTCTTTCTTTTTTGCGATATCATCGAAAACAGTAAGTGGAGCGCAGTCACGCATCTGATGCTTTATGTGTGTGGCCCTGCAGTTTTTTTTTACTTTCTTTCCCCCTCATGTTTTGTGTTCGTTTCTTTTTCCCACTTTTCAATGTTAATGTCGTGCACTCAACACGTGTTGTTGTGCCCTATCCATGTTTACCTAGTACATCTCACATGAATCTCCAAAAGGAAAAGAGTGAGGTGAGGCGGACCCTGCGCCGTCACTACACAGAACAACAACAACCACGTCGTGAATGGAACGACGCGAAGAAACGAGCCAGTACTCGCTGTACGACTCCTGCATTCACGTGCCGGCAGTGACGCGCGCATCGAACTGCATCTGGACGTGCTTTTTTTTCCCTCCAGTCTGAGGCACGTTGGGCCTCTGCGAGTGCGCTTGATGTAATGCCTTGAGCGGTTGTTCACCTCACTCCTCAAATGAGTCACTCACTCACATGCTATATGCGGACACTCGATTGTGATACTGGCTCATCACTATGCCTCTCCCTCCCTCTCTCTCCCTCACTCTCCGTCTTTCTCACGGTCTGCTCACCAATCTATCTTACTCTGCCACTCACCCACAGTTACTGCATCTTGTCAAGCTCAAGTTTGACGGAAACCACTGTCAGAGAGCGTTTGTCTCGCCACACACACTCACCCAACACACATCTTATCTCCCCTCCCCATCAATCCCCCCCGTCCACCACACGTGCAACCATGTCCTGCGAAAAGGCTCTCTGCAACCTCGACAGCACCTGGGAGGACTGCCTTGACGAGTTCAAAGGCGGCCTCAAGTCTCTCACGACGTGGAGTTGCCAGACACTCGCCGGCGTGGACAAGGAGGTCATCCTCTCCGCCCCAGAGATCATGGACCCAAAGACGGACTCCGGCTTCGGCTACCAGGAGGTGTCTTCTCTCAAGACCCTTCTGGAGTCCAAGGAGATCCCCTCCGCGGCGGAGATCGCCACGGAGCAGCAGCTCATCGACGTGATGGATATGATCCTCGCCAAGGAGCTGCACTACCTCGAGGGCCACTCTCTCATCCAGAGTTACCTTTCCTTCCCGTACTTCCTCGCTCTCGACACGCTCAAGGCGCAGAACCCCGTTCTCTACGCGTACTGCCGTGGTGTCGTGCGCTGCCTGGAGGATATCATGCGTGCCGTCTTTGCCACGACGATCCGCAGCGAGGAGGAGTTCATGGTCGCGCCGCCCGAACTCGATCGTCAGGAGAGCGTCTCCGTCGAGGAGATCATGGCTGAGCTGGAGGCGGCGGCCTCCAAGGCGAGCCCCGCCGTGGCCGCCCGTCTGCGTTTCCGCAAGCACTTCCTCGGTGCCCTGAGCCTGTTCCTGGAGGCGAAGCGCCGCTCTGACGTCGAGACCGCCACCGACATGTGCCAGGACGCGCTGAACCTCCTCGAGAGCGCCGACTTTGCACGCACGACCGAGCCCGTCGTTGACAAGCGCTTCGACCGCGAGCACGAGATCGCCTTCTGGGTCAGCGTCGTGACCCCCACAAAGCCGCTCCCCGTGCGCCCCATCGCCGAGTCCTTCGGTGCGTACAAGACGATGCTGCGCCAGCTCGCCTCGCTCAAGACCCTCCTTGCCGTCTCCTCTCTCGACATCATCACCAGCTTTATCGAGAACCTCGGTGCGCAGAAGCCGCTCCTGCCCACCCGCTGCGTCGCCGTCGTCGTGGTCTTTGGCCGCGACCCCAACGAGTCCTTCCTCTACGGCCTCCCAGTGCACCAGCGCCTCGGCGAGAAGATGGCGAAGGAGTACGGTGCCCCCATCTACCTGCGCGTCCTCGAGCGCGACGAGCCGACCATCGAGAGCATCATCAAGTACCGCATTCGCAAGACCCTCGACGCCGCCAAGCTGACGCCTGAGCAGACCCTCTTCCTGCGCCAGCAGACGGAGGACGCCGTGCGCCGCTGGTTCGCCGAGGCCGCGAAGATGTACCTCGTGCACATTGAGTCCATGCTGTGCAACCGCGGCCTCGCACACCGCCGTCTGATGAACAACCTCAGCGGCCTCCGCGAACTGCAGGAGGTGTCCTACGCGACGGACCTGCAGATCTTCCTCGCGTCGGTGCCCGGCGTGGAGGAGCACCGCGACGAGTGCATCCGCATGACCTCTGTCCTGACGCTCATGGCGAACCAGATGGTCGTCCGCACGATGGAGCTGATCGTCAGCTTCCAGTTCGAGCTGGACCTGCTCACCCAGGGCGAGGTGCTGCCCGCGCTGTGGTACCTCAACTTTGCGCAGCGCGTGCAGGTCGAGAACCTGAGCCTTCTGTGCCTCGACAACACCCGCTTTGTGCCAGAGACGCGCATCAACAAGAAGACGCACGTGCCGGTCTACAACCTGGCCCTCACCACCCGCGTCGCGCGTGTGCCGGACCCGGTCGTCACCGCCCTGCTCACCGCCTCGCGCAGCCTGTCGGACGCCGTCTACCTCTCCGCCTGCTTGATGGAGCAGAAGAAGCTGATCGATCTCACGTCCGCCCCGCCGCACACGCTGATCAGCGTGGCCGACACGTTCAACCACCGCTTCCACAAGTGCTTCGGCGTCATCCAGAGCCCCCCGTTCATGCCCTACCAGCGTTGCATGCAGGAGAAGCCGAACCTGAACGCCGATCCCGCCAAGGTGCCGCTGTACGCGAACAAGGCGAGCGAGGTGGCCACCACCGCTGCGGACAAGGTCAAGGCGCTTGCCTCGAGTTCAGGCGCGATGGACCCGATTCACCGCACCTGCCTGCTCCCCGTGATGGAGGGACTTGAGAAGACCGCCCGTGCAGCGGCCGCTTCTCTCGCCTCCTTCGCTGCCGTCTGCGACGACGAGAAGCTGCTCGAGCGCTACGTCGCCAAGATCGAGCGTCCTGCCGTGCCCCAGCTCGTCGTCTTCTTCCTGCGCAAGAAGGAGTAGCTGTCGCTCACGTCATGCAAATGGGAAAAACAAGAGCAGAGAAACAACCAACTCAGAACGCGAAAACAAAACAAAACAACAACAACAACAACAACATAAATTTAACACACAGTTGGCAAACCGAACCACGTGCCGCGCTGCCTTTTCAAGATGAGCGAACCATCACTATCGAACGCGCGATGGTTGAAGTAAGAAATAAGAACAAAAAACAAAAAAAAACAACAACAAGGAGCGCAGCGACGAGCGAAACGGAAAGAGTGCGATAAGCACTTTTTGTGTGTTTGGGATTTCTTTTTCTTCGTTCCACTGCGTCTCGTCCTCCTTTATTCACACATGCACCTTTTATGGCGATCGTTGAACCAATTCAAAGTGGTGACAGTAATTCTTAACAAGAACAAAACCAAGCCAAAACAAAGCAAAAAACTAGCGAACAAACAGCCGTGTGATGCGCACTACGTCGCATCAGATACAGGGAAAAAGATGCACACCCAGCGATTCAAGATCAAACCAGACGTATTGGAGAGAGGGAGAGTCTGCAGTCATTGCACATGCGACTGTCTGGCACGAGCATGACTCTTCCTTTCGTCCTCACGTTTCTGTTCACATCAGCGGTTACGTGCACACACAGAGGTGTGAGGGCCTTCTGTGAGGCCACTTCTGCATCCATGACGACACTTACTCTGATCGTGACTGCCCCCCCCCCCAATCACCTCCTCACCCAATCTCTTTCTCTCACTCTCTTTGGCTACGTTCACCCCCCACTCCATTCCAAATAAACATCAGCAACGCAGACACAAATAAAGGGCGAGAGTGCAGCATACGCACACAGCTGCACAAGAGCAAACAAGCGACCGAAGATTATACTATGCCGCCTCGTTCGATCCAAGCTGCGGTGTTCTGCAAGTTTCTGAGCCTTGGTGGCTTCGTGGGGGCGTCAGCCGGTGCAGTGCACTGCATCTACTGGGGCACCGGCGCTTCAAACGAGTTTGACAGGCGGCGCAAGGCACTCGGCGAGATGTACAACAAGCTGAGCGATCTCGAGGAGGAGGGACGGCTGCAGGGCAAGACTGTCCTCGCTTGGAAGGACATGTGAACATGAGGAAGCGAGAGGTGTATGCATGGAGATGTTTTGCTTTTTTTTTTTTGCAGTTGTTGTTGTGTTCTCTTCTCGTTGGTCTTTTTTTTTTCGGGGCTTCTACGTCGTTATCACACAAACAAAAACCCCATGCGAAACAAAAACGTGAGTTTTGCTAAAACCAGATTCCAATGTACAGTGGCACACTGGCGACGCACTCAGATGGCATCTGATCCAAACTCTCAAACACACACACACACACACGCATTGTCAAACAGACGGTCTGATGAAACAGTTACTCGCACCACAGTGACTAGAGAGAACCGACTCACCACATCTTCTCCCTCTCTCCCTCTTTCTCTCTTCATTTCTTGCTTCTTTCCTCTTCCTCTCTTCACTTCACACACGCACACGTGCACACACGCTTATTAGATATTTCAGGAGTATCGAATAGTTCTGCGGGAAAACCATTTTCCAGCGAAACCAAGCCCCCCACAAAACAACAACACCAATCATCAGTCCGAACAGTCTTTCGACACTCGCCATGAGCACAAGCCGTATCGCTGTGTGCAGCAAGTACTTTGCTATCGGTGCGGTCTGCGCCGTTGTTGTGTCAGCGCGCCACTGCGACTACCTCATGTCCGCCCAGTCATTGGAGACGCGGCAGTCCTACGCGCGCCTTTCTCGCTACGCTGCCGAGACACAGAGTCTGGAGGACTACGTGGAGAAGTACAGCGGCCTCACGTGGGCGAAGATTCACAAGCTTTAGGAATGCGCCCGCTGGTATTCTTTTCTCTTCCCGATTGCAACAGGTCTGCTGAGATCCTGTGAACACCCAAGAACAAAACAACAACAACAGCTTGACAAGCAAACAAAGCAGAGCAAAGCACAGAAATCAAACCATGTCTCACTCGGGTTATCCCTGTTGCGAGGAGGACAGCCAGTGCTACTTTTTGACCCACCAGTCAGGACGCAGCGAGGCATCACGTCACAGGACACCCGTCAGTTGGTTCCTCTCTCTTCTTTTTTTCCCACTTCGTTATTGGCAAGTCGCGCGCGTGCGAGCTTCCCGTTCTTGCGGCCCTTTCCAAACTCCCCCAAAGAACCAGCGCACCATCTGAAAACCTTGACTCATCACTCTCACCCGAAACTGTCTATCCTTCTCTCTACCCTCCTCCTCTTCCCTCACACAACACATTGCTCCTCGCCTTAATCTATTCCAACTGGGACGTTCAGTACACGACATTTGATATTTTGTTGTGTTCATTTTGTTTCTGTTTGCGGCGATCACATCCTTGCTTTAACTTTGGACGGTTTACATTTAGTATCGAGTCACGAGGTCCTCCGTGCTTTTTTTTCTTATTCCGTTTTTTTCTTTTTGGTTCGAGAGACTCACAGCCGCTGACAAGTGGCAAAACACATACTCACACACATCAGAAGCCTCTCATCACTCGCGTCAGTCGAGAAGGGGAAATAGTAGGCAGAGACGCTTTCCATCATTGCATTCACAGTGTTTGTTCATTTACTTATTTTTGCTTCAATTCGGTTCACAGTCGACGCCGTCACACAGACTGACCGATCGTAAACGCAATCGGACGATAACCACCACACTGACGACAACGGTCATTCAAAAGGGTCTACCCTCTGCAAATCAGAGAGGTGCCACGCGGTTCTGTTCCCTCCTCCCTCTCCCCTGCTTTGACTTGCCATCAGAGTACCATGACGAGCACAACCGGTCCATCTCCAGGATCACCGTGGGTGCTCGCTGCGACCCTTGAAAGCATCGGGCGCCACTACTTTCTCATCCAAGGCGATGTCTGGCCGTCTGTCTCCGGCCCCGCAACGGTGGAGAAGACAACGAGCAGCATTGCCAACACTCGCCATACGTTTCCCACGATGTCACCCACAGCTGCCGAGGCTCCGAGTATTTCGCCGCGGCGATCACCACCCCCGCTGTCCGCCCGTCCTGGCGACAGAACGCAGACGGGTTCTGTACCCGTCCCTACGACAACGTCCTCGAGCTCACGACCACACGTACGGCCGCCCGGTGTGAGCCAGCGCGGCGCAGGGTCTCGCATCGGCACGGTCGCAATGCTCACCTCGCCCCTCACGCTCCCTGATCCCGGTGTCTCCTTCGATCACGCCAGTGGTCCGTCCTCGCCCACCGCAACGGCAACGCTTTCGCTATCGCACGGCTCCCCCGTGGCAGGCCAACCACCCGCACGCGGCTTCGGCGGTGCCGGCGCGGTCCCTTCAGCCGCTCGTGCGCGCGGCGGCTTCCCGAGCCCGCCGTCCAACGCGCTCGGCCCCACACCACGCGCCAGCACGCTGCGCACCACCGTGACCTACATCCCCGGCCGCACGCCCACCGCAATGCACACAGCCGGTTTGCCCTCGCGCGGTGCTGCGGCAGCGGGGCGTGGCGACCAGAGCGGCTCCTCCATGCCGTCTGCGCACGGCGCACCTCTTTCAGCAGGTCGCACCGCGCTTTGTGAGTCCGGCGGCGCTGGTGCGGCGCCCGCGTTGAGCCTGGCGGCGCAGCGCATGGTGCCGATTGCCCGGCTTGACGAGGACCACAACCGCTTCTTCGGACCCACCCCGCTCCACTTGCTTTCCAGTTTGCACGTGATGGAGCGGCTGTCTGTAGTGCGTCACAGACAGCTTGCCTTCTTTGTGCACCTCAATGCGATGCGTGCCGCAGCGCGCGCGACCGAGGACGACGACGAAGAGGACGACGACGACGACGAGGTGGTGAACGGCGACAGCGACGCTCACACGAGTGGAGAGGCTCGACGACGGCGTCTGCCTCCCCACGAGACGGGCAGCTCTCCTGAGGCCGCACAGCACAACGCACAGGAGGAGCACGACGCGCTGCTCGTGACATCGTGGTTTGAGAGCTACATGAGCACACTGTCCAGCACGGCGACCCAAGCAGCCTCGTCCTCACCGTCACTGACGCGCATGCCACCGTCATGTTTGGGTGCGTCTGGCGGTGAGGCCGCACACCCAAGCGCACAACAGCCACCACAGACGTTGTTGTCGTCGTCGCCGTCCACTCCACAGGAGGACGAGATATGGCGTGAGTGTTGTTGGATGGCGCGGTACCGGCCCTGGCAGCCAATGCGGGCGCCGACTGTGGCGTCTGGGCAGCGTGTGCGCGGTCCCCGAAGCCACTCACCCGCACGCGTCACGAACCCCACAATGAGCACCAGCACAAGCAGCAGCGGTGGTAGTGGTAGTAGTCGTGGCAGTGCCGCTCTCCCAACGGCAACCGCAACGAGCGCGACCAGCAGCTGCACGAGCCAGTCTGCTCCCCGCGACACATCGATGTCTGCCACCAAAACACCAGATATGCTGGACAAGGCGTACTGGTCCGGCTGTCGACCCGAGGAGCGGGATCTCTTCTACACGGCCACCCCGTGTGCGTACGCAAACTACGCGGTGCCGCCGCCGAGCTACGTGCTGGAGAGCGTGGAGCGTCTGCCGAGGCTGTGCCAGAAGGGTCTGGAGGCGGTACGCGACCTCGTCGCGGAGGCGAATGAACGACGCCGACGCTGGGCACTGCAGCAGGAGGCGGACCCGCATCGCCCCGACCACCAGACCTTGGAGGACGAGCTCATGGGGGACGAACTCGCCCGTGATGAAGCTCTTCAGGTGCACGCTGCCTCACCGTCGCAGTCCACGCGCGCGATGGCGCTGCAGGCAAGCAGCAGCAGTCCACGTCCAACGACGCAGCCAGGTGGCGGTAGTAGTGGCCGCCGCCTTCTCGCACACCCTGTGACACCAACAGCAGGCAGTGCCGAGTTCGCGGGCGTGGGTGGCGTGGGGATGACATCAACTGCAAGCACGCCGAACACGTCGCACGGAACCTACGGTGCGGGAAGTGCACCGATCGCAACCCCAACAGCGATGGCGACGACATCTGCTGGGCTGAGCGCGGGGCTGCAGGACAGCGGAGCCCGTTCCGCGAGTGCCCACTTACTAGCGCACTCACCAATGCCTTTCGGCACACACAACGCCGCCGACGGTACTGCCGCAGTCTCAACGCTCACGGTCTTCGCTGGGACGCACAACCCCGTTCTTGGTGTCTTCAACTGGATTTTCCGTTCTCTGATCGATCGCGGTGACGTCACGCTGGCGATTCTGTTTCTGATGGAGTCTTCGCAGTCGATGATGCGTTCAGCGAGCGAGCGGCTGGCCATTGGGATATCGCGCCTGCGGACATGCCTGCCGAGCGCGCAGTTGCCCGTCGTGACGCTCGCCCTGGATGCGGTTGTGTCGCTGCTGTCTCTGGAAGGCGGTGACCCGTCGTACTGCGTCGAGGTGATCGAGGAGCTGCTCGAGCGCGCCTGGACGTGGCTGCAAACGGGCAGTACGTTCGCGGAGGTCCTGACCGGCTTGACAGTGCTGCGCCACCTCGTCATCCATCGCCACGCCATCCCTGCGTACGGGGCGGCCTTGTCACGCGATAAAGGCCGTGTGCCCGCGCTGGTGCACCTGGTCTGGTGGCGACTGGTGCGCATCTCCGACGACGCGGAGAACTCGCTGCTGTGGATGGCTGGGCACCCTGAGCGACGCCACGAGCTCGTCAATGCAGCCGGCGCGACCATGCAGGAGCTGCTCATTCTCGCTCTCGAGCAGCACGAGGTGGTGGTTGTGCAGAATGTTGTCGCACACGCTGTGAACACGCTGTACGGGTCATCGCGCCTGCCGCAGCGCTGTCAGAGCGTCACTGGAACCGGTATGGACTTGATCCTGGCCAGGTCACTGACTCTGCATGGCCCCACGGACTCCCCTGCGGACCTGCCCATGGTGCCGTTCCTGGCCGATGGTGACGACCTCTCCTCCAGCCCGCGCATCTCCTCCCTGTCACCACCCGTGGCACCCATCGAAGCGCCGGCGGAGGCGACAGCGCGGCGATCGTCTTCCGAAACGCAACTCGCCCGCCCGCTGCCGCCGCCGCCGTCGAATCCGCGTGGTGGCCCAACAGCCGCCGTCTCACCCGCGCCACAGCGGCCACCACCACCACCAACTTCACGCACAGGCCGGCACGCAGGGACCGCCTCCGCGGCCGCCGCCGCCACGCCATCGCGTGCGCGCTCTGACTCGCTCTGGCGGCGCTTTCGTCACTCGGTGCGAGACATGCTCGGCTGGGCCCCGTCCTCGTCCGACGACGCGACAAGGACCACTGGCCCTCGCCGTCGCACCACCACAGTGAGCCAACCACCACCTCTCTCACCTGCGACACGGCGAGCACGCGAGCCGCACGCGCTGCCCGCTGATGCGACAGCAGATGCGGCCGGAACGCCTGCGTCGGCAGCCACGCGCGCCGCACGCGCGCAGTCCGCGGACTCGCCCTTGTTCTCGGACCGACGTGCCAGGATGAAGCGTCCGGCACCCATCCTCATCGAGGATCTCCCCGCGGTCAACTTGGGCTTCAACCGCGCGAGTCTTATCAGCGCGGCCGCGGCCGTCGCCAACGCCCCGCCGGCGGCCATGGTGCGCCGTGCCGCCGCGGACGCCCCACCGGCGTCGGAGCCACAGCCGCAGCAGGAGTCACCCTCAGCGACAGAACACACCGACTCGAGCTCGGGCGCCTCGCAGGCCCCACAAATGCCACAGGCTCAAACACCCCTGTTCGCTATCCACAACACGACGACGGTGTCGAGCGGGAATCTGAATGATTTCGCTCACAGGCTGCTTGACAAACGTTATCAGGCGCGATCTGCCGAAGGTGCAGTTCTCTCCGGAGCCATCACCATTGGCGCCTTCCTGTGCGCGTGGCGCGCGTCTGGGCAGGAGCGCTGGCCCTTGTTCCCGTCTCGCGAGGCCGCCGCCGCCGCCGCGGCTTCCGCCTCATCGCACAACGCACCGAGTAGCAGTGGTGGTGGTGGTGGTGGTGAGGACAGTCATGATCACAGCACTGGCGAGGCGGACCGCCTGCGTCTGCCCTTTGCTTCTCGCAGCGATGCGTCTGTGCAGGAAATCCTTCTCTGTTTTGCGTCCCTCCCTGCTCCAACCTCACCCGGAATGCTGAACCTGGCCACCGCCGCGTCCCCGCCACCCGCGTCGTCCTCCAACGTCTTCAGCGCGGCTACCGCGACGTCCTCGTCAGCCGGTGGCGGGGCGGGTGGCGGCGGTGGCACCCGCAACGCCTCCAACGCACCGAGCCCTTTTCTGAACGCGAGCGCGCACACGTCCACCTTCGCGGCGACCCCACCCATCGGACCGTACGGCTCCGGCACATTGGCGGCCGCTGCCGGGTCGTCATCCGCCGCGGCTGCCGGGCGGGCACTGTGGCAGCGCTCAGCGGGCATCGACCAGCTCTCCACGGAGGCGCTTTTCATTGTGCCTGCCGTGCTGACGCCGTCATCCACGATGAACACCACCACAACGACGGCTGGGGCGGGAGCGGCCGGCACAGACAGTCGCGCGACTGCTCTTCGGTCTGCGCAGGGCCGACGCGCACAATCGACGTCCGCCGCGCCTCATGCGGAGCGCGTGCGCGGCCCATCACCTGACGTGGCAGATCCGGACTGGCGCAGCTTCGACGAGGAGCGTGCGAACCCGTTCATGATCAGCGAGCAGCAGAGTCGCGTGCTGTCTACACCAAAACCAGAGGCACAGACGGCTGATAGCACTGAGACGACAAGAGGGGAAGGTGTTACCACCGCGTCTGATACCGTTGTTGCCGCTGCTGCGTCGGCGCACCCATTTGACTCGCTGAGCACAGAGGATGGCGGTGAGTCCGTGGAGGACCCTACGGCGTCTTCACATCGCGATGAGCCCGTGTCGACGCCCGCCACGACAGCCACCGCGGCAGCAGCAACAACAACAACGACAACACCCACGACCAACACGAGCCCGAAGCCACGGTTGCCATGGCTTTCCTTCTTCCTCCCACTCGATGCGGTGACGGCGCTGATGGAGCACTACCTCGATCAGGCCCGCCTCTACAGCCTTAGCCGTGAGTCTCCTGCTCCCACGGCCACCGAACCGGCGGCGTCGCCGGGCGATGCACCGTCGCACACACCACCGAGCCTGCATTCGCTCTCCTTTGTCGAGCGGCTTTTACCACTTCTGAGTCAGCCGTATTGCGGGATGCTTGACGCGCCTCTCGTGGCGCGCGTGACGCAGCGCATGGTCAATCGCGTGACCCTCCTTGTGAAGGAGAAGGCATCGTCAACTTCTGTGCCGACCACAAACTCACCACCCAATACAGCAACGACGACCAACGCGGACGCCAACACCGCAGTGACGTCTTCACTGGTCATGCCCGAGAAGGTGGCTCTGCTCTCGCTCTGTCTGTTCCTGTCATCGGTCGCCCGAACTTTTCCCTCCATCTACGAAGACACGATTCAGCGCAAGCTGTACCCGATGCTTTCTCACGTCCTGCGGTCTGAAAGCCGTGCCTACGACGCACTCGCGTTTCCGGCCCTGTCGATTCTTGTGCACAACATGCCGTCTCCTGCGACCGGGCTGCGCCTCGCGCCGTGCGTTCGACGACTCTGCCGGGTCGCGCTGACGCAGGAATCGCTCTTTGGCGTGTCAGCGATTTGCTGTGCGTCGCTGGTGAGTCTCGTGTACACCGAGGTACGCCGCGAGACGCAGGACACGCTTCTCACCCTCGTCAGTCAGACGCTGCTGGAGCCTGATGATGTCGGCGAGGTCATCAGCGCCGATGCACCGGACATCGCCAACATGAGCGCGAGCAGTCGCGATGAGGTGGCCGCGCTGCAGAAGAAGATGGCCGAGTGCGCGTATGAACTGCAGCAGCGTAAACGTCTTTGCTTTCACATCGTCTCCCTCTTCAACTTCTACTTACCCCGAGCGGCCGCGGTGATGACGGAAATCTGCTTGCCGTATTTCACGCATCGTGACCCGATCTTGCGTCTCGGGGCGGTGAACACCAGTGTTGAGCTCCTCGTGCCGTTTTCTCGGACATCATCGGAAACCATCAACGCGGCACATCAAACGAACGTCTCTGTCACTCAAAACCGCCACCCAGCTGAGGTGATGGGGAGAGGGCCGTTGGGGTCTGCGCGGTCCAGTGCCTTCACGCCGACGGTGGCCCTCAGCGGCAGCGCGGAGTCCATTCTCTTCAACAAGGCTGTTGGCGCGTTCCCGGTACAGACCCCGTGGTTCACGTCACAGATGCGGACCTCCACACTCAGCACCAGTGCGTTCAACAGCAGCTACAGCCACAGCACCAGTTCTGCCCTGGGCAGGGTTCCCTACAGTGCGAGCGGCGCCGCCACACACACGGGCAGTCTCGTGGTGCCGCTCTCTGGCGACGCGGCGACAACATGGATGGACGCCATGGAGGCCCGCGACGCCTTTCAAAGTCTTCGCGAGATGCGACAACGCGAGGAGGCCACCACCGTCCGTGCTCGTCACGTGGCGCAGCGCTCCGCGAACCTGGCGCACGGCCGGACGCACAGCTTCTTCCTCCGCGTGTCAATGCAGAGGCTGATGGACGTGGCGACGTCGGACCCAGAGGAGGTAGTGCGCTACCACGCACTGCAGGTCTTTTTGCTACCCGAGTCGCACTACTACATCTACCCGTATGCCGAGATGATCCAGTCGCTTTTCGTGGCACTCAACGACGCCTACTGGCCGAATCGCATTCTCGCCATGAACGTCCTCCGGCGCATTGCGCCACTCACGCCGGCGATGGTGTACCCGCGGCTGCGAAAGGTCCTTCTGCGCGAGCTCGACGGCGTGCCGTGCATCAACATTGGCGAGGCGACGACCGACTCGTTTGCTACCTTTGACGTCACAGCTGGTGGTGGTGATGATCGCGATCCGTTCCGCCGTCCGTGGGATGCCGTAGCACCAGGAGCGGCGATGACCAACGGTGCGATGGCGGGGGCCGGCGAGGGGACCGCTGGTGTCGTCGGTCATGGTGGCCGGGACAGCAGCAAGAGCAGCAGCCACAACAGCGCCCTCACGACGCGACCCGACCTGCAGGCTGCCAATCTCTTCTTCCTTTCCGAGCTCGTCCTGGCACTCAGCAAGTCCACCCCGCTCTACCTGCGCCGCATCCTCGAACTGCCCCGGCGCGTCCTGTGTGCCCCACCACGTGCCGGCCCCGAGAATCGCATGGCCCTTCACAGTGCCCTGCGCCTGCTGCGCCTGCTGAACGAGTACAGTGCACCGTCTGAGCGGCATCTTCTCGATCCCTTCGTCCAGCTGGTGTCGCGACTGCTGGGCCGCTGGGACACCGACGTCCACCTCACCGTCGCCGTGCTCGCGACAATGCAGTCGATTCTTCAGTCGACCGAATCAACCGTGCACTCGCACCTGAAGCTGGACGGCGTCTCGGCCTCTCTGCACGCGCTGCTGTATCAGAAGCCGACGATCGGGGCTGAGCTCTCCGTCGCCGTGCTGCGGCTGCTCGGCACAATCAGCTCGATCGAACCCACACAGCACGCCGACGACGAGCTCGGTCTTCTCGCCGCGCCGCTCGCCGGGGACTCGGCGTTGCTGCGCCGTCCTCTCGACCGGCTGACGCTGCCGAGCTTCACCATCTACCTCGCTGCGCACACGACGCTGCAGGAGATCGTCGTGCCGCCCACGATGCAGGTCGCGCTCGAGACCAACGCGCAGCCCGATCCCTTCGACACGTTCAAGCAAACAGCCTGGCCAGACGTCGTACTGCGCGTGCTGATGAAGACCGTCTCTGACTACGCGAACCGCACCGTACACTTTACACCAGAGGGGCTGAGTGCGTGCATTGCGACCATCGTTAAGGTGCTGTGTGAAACGGACGCCGTGTACCACCTCGATCTCTACCTCCCCACGGTGCTGAGTGTGGTGCTCGCCCTCACCAGCGCCGCCGCGGGCCGCGAGAGTGGTAGTAGTAGCGACAGAAGCAGTGTCAGTGGGAGTGGTGGTGCGGGCGGGCATGGCGGAGCGCATCGGCCGTTCCACGGCTCTGGCGCGCCTGGACACGCGCAGGGCGGTGCTGCTGCCGCAGCGCACGATGTCACCACACCCACCGAGCAGCAAAAGAACGCGGCACACACCGCGCACAACCGCAACCAGCACGGCAACGCTGATAACGGCCATCGTGGCATCGCGCAGACCAACGGCACCCACGCGGGTGGGGCGGATGGGAAACCGGTGAACCATGGTGCCGCACCATTCAGAGACGGCCACGCCCCAAGTAACAACAACGGCAACAACAACAACAGCAATGGTAACGGTAACGGTCTCGCTCGTGGATTCCTACTCCCTGGTTCTGACCCGAACCTACTCTTACTCAATTTGCAGACCACGTCGACGGCCGCCAACGCCATTCACGTCAACACTCTCATCAGCTTACGTCTCCTTGTGGAGCGCGTGGGGCCGAGCATTTCGTCCATGTTTCCACTGCTGCACCTCTTCCTCGTGTGCGGCTGGGACGCGACGCGGCGCGAGCGTGTGCAGCACTCGTGCTGCCTCTTGTACGCCCTGTGCCAGACTGTGCCGGACCTGGTTCAACCAACCGCGGACATGTGGATCTCGCGACTGATCACTGCCGCGCTGCACCTCCACACGCTCGTGGCGGCAGAACGGAAGGCGATGCAGGCGCGACGGGCGCGTGCTGCTGCTGCTGCTGCCGCCGCCGCCACAGTAACCAATCACGAAGTGCGCCGTGGTGGTGGTCCATCACCAGGCAATGACGCGTCCTCGCCGCTTCCGGAGTCGTCGTTTTCGCTCCTCAGCCCCAGCGCGCGTCGTAGTACATCGCCGAAACCACTTGCGAAGAAGAAGAAATCTGTGAAGGCGGATGACGGCGGCTTCTTCGACGAAATTGATGACGATGACGACGACGCCTCGCCGCACACTGTCGACGACCTCGAGACAGTCAGCGCAGATGCCTGGGAGGCGCTGGAGGAGTGGGCGGTGGAACTCCAAATCGTGTACGAGACGATCGCCGTGACGTTGATGACGCTACAGCCACTCGCTTCCTCGACGGGCATGGAGGGCACGTGTGTGATGCTGGCACACGACGTCCTGCTGAACTCGGCCGCCTCCGCAGAGATGATGACCTCATCGCGGATGCCGTGTCTGGTGCGACTCCTTCCACGCTACGGCGCCGTCCCGACCTCGCCAAGCGCGCACGTGCGTGTGGGCAGTCCCACGACGAACACCTCCGCCTCCGAGCCGAGCCTCACAGCGGTGGGCATCCTCGACATGACAGCCGATCGCGTCGAGACGGTGGCAGCGTTTGCGAATCGCGTCTTCACGCGCGTCTTGATCAGCTTCTTACGGGCGTGTGACACAAGCGCC
Source organism: Wallacemonas sp. MBr04 (assembly GCA_030849635.1). Classification (NCBI taxonomy): domain Eukaryota; phylum Euglenozoa; class Kinetoplastea; order Trypanosomatida; family Trypanosomatidae; genus Wallacemonas; species Wallacemonas sp. MBr04. The sequence continues at coordinate 96,299 of JASANR010001575.1, forward strand.
GTCACCACAGCCGTGGCGAAGGGCTGCATGTCTCGTCTCCGGCTTCTGTCCAACGCACACAAGTTCGCGCTCGAGCAGATCCGTGACGTCCCCGACTGCTTCTTTCCACCCGAACTCCTCGAGGAGGATGCCGCCGCGATACAGGAGGAGGAGGAGAGGGCGGCCGCCACTGCTGCGGGCTCCACGACGGGGCGGACAGCCTTGGGCAGCTTCGCGCGCTGGACCCAACTCGAGCGGAAGCTGCGCTGGTTTCGGCACGAGTCGTCCGCGGCGGTCGTGGCGCTCGAGCCACCGGCACGTCTGGCGCCACCGTTCGCCTGGTTCACCGACTCGCTTCTGGTCTGCGTTCACTTTGCCAGCACCGACGCGCACTCCACCGTGGAGCGGTACTTCCCCTTCTACGATGTCCTCACGTCATGGGAGACGACGTCTGAGATGGACCTGCTCGCCTGCTTGCTCTACGTCGTCGCGCGCAGCCCATACAATGCGGTCTCGTACAGCGTCATGCTGGACGAGTACACACAAGAGCGCTTTGGCGGTACCGAGAGCCGTGTGACGCAATTCCTGCGCTGCACCACGTCGCGCTTCTATCAGTGCCGCCTCCTCACGGTGCAGACGCAGACGCCAGAGAAGCTGCAGGCGATCGCCACGTTCCCAACGCAAGTGACGTATCTGAACCGCACAACAACAACAACAACAACAACAACAACAACAACACAGCAACCACAACAACAGTCGCAACGACAACACGGCGTGATCCGCACTGCCTCTCACAGCACCCTTCTCCAACACGTCCCCGACGACGCGGACGACGAGAACGAAGAGGCGCCGACAGGTCCTTCCTCTTCTCACGCGCTGAGTCGCCTGGCTCTGGGCTCAACAGAGACGCTGCCCGGCCTGGACGAGGCGCCCTCCACCACCTCAGGAGCCGCAGCGGCAGCGCCAACGATTGGCGGAGGAGACCTCATGCTGAGCCCGTCAGCTGACCGACTGACGCTGTCATCACCGGCAACAGCAGGGTCACAGAGCACAGCGACGGGCCTCATGATGCCCAGCTCGAGCTTCCTGAGCCCAACTGTGATGCACAGCACCTTCGCTGGCGTACCCCCACAGTCGTCAACGAACACCACCACCACACCGACCCCGCTGACCGCGGCACTTCCCTCTGCCGTCGCTGTTGCACAGCCACAACAACAGCAACAACACGGCTTCTCACACCACGTTTCCAGAGGGTTTGTCAGCCCGGCCTCGCGTGAGGCACTGGACCAGACGCTTCTCAGCTCCACCACAGGGGTACGCAGCAACGGTCCTGTGACATATGACGAGCCAGGCATGACGACGATGTCAGAGGCGAGCGCGTCCACCGCCCCGATCCCGATGCCGCGCATGTGGACCGCGACATCGACACCGCTGCATGCGACGACCACGACCGGGGCGGGGCTGACAATGCTGGGCTCGACGACCAGTACTCCGTCCGTCTCTGGAGCCCATGCCAGCCACAGCGCTTCGAACGACCCGCGCGGCTCTCCACTTGGTCCGCCGCACAGCACCATGACGTCACCCCACAACCGTATGCACAGCGCTGTTGGAAGTGGCTCTTTCCGCTACCCCGAGGGCAACTCGCTGGCAGTCACAGGATCCTCACAGACGTCTACAGCTGTGGCTGGACATGGCTTGCGCACCGCAGGAAACACGCAACTCAGCCCTAATGGCAGCACGGGTGGCTCACCGCCTGGACGCGTAGACCCACGGTCGCGCGGGCTGACGATCAACACCATGGGCAACTCTTCTAGCGGGGAGCTGGCTGACACCTCTGGCACGGCTGCGACGACCGCAGCGGGTGCGGGGTCACTCTCCTCAACCATGCTCAGCGTGGGTCTGTCCTCACCCGCCACGACGATCGCCACAACCACCAACAACACCACCGGCCGTGTGCACTCGCGGCCCGTTGCCTTGGGGAGCAGCGTGCGCGTGACCCGCGATTGGTTCGGTCCCAGCTCCTTCAGGCCGTCACCACTCCTTCCTTCACCGCCGCCCAGTGGAGCCACGACGACTGTTACCGCTGCTGCTGCAGCTGCTCCGGCAGCGCTGTCGTCGTCCTTGAAGCTTCCAATGTCCCCGGTTGGTTCACCGCATGCCGCGTCGGCTGTGACGGGTGTGGCTGACATGACGGACGCAGCGCTCGCTGACGGCAGCAGCAGTGGCCGACTGTCGCAGGTCGGAGCCCCGACCACCGTGCTCAGCCACAACAACCACAGCAGCAACGCACCGTTTCGCGTTGGTAGTTACATCGGAGGTGGCGCAGGGCCACGCTCCTTTCGCAACAGCATCACGCCCTTGAGTCCCCTTCTGACCCCCGAGGCGCCACTTTCGGCACCACACCTGGGCTCGGGCAATCGCGACACCAACCAGCCACCCCAGACACGCCGCGCTGGTGTCCAGAGTGTCGGCAGCAGTGCGCCGAGCACGACTCAGGCGTCACCCACGGATTCTATGCCACCACCCTCTGCCACGCTCATTGGGAAAGACGCCACGGAGCTTGCTGCGGCTGCTGCGGATGCTGCGGCTGCGGATGCAAATCCAGTGGACGACTCTCGTGGCCAGCCCCCACCGAGCCCGACAGGGGAGCTTGCGGAGGAGGGTGAGAACAGTATCCCAGTGGACTTCTCACCGCGCCCAGCCAGTGCGAGCGACAAGCCGACGAATGCCCTTCTGAGCGTGTTTCTCCAGCACCAGGAGCTGTCGCGGTCCAGTGGAACGACACGGTGGCAGGACTGGTTCCAGTCGTGGTGCTTTCTCTGCATCGAGAGCAGCGCCGAGCCCTGCGTCATGGCGTGCGTGCCGCTCCTGCGCAACCACAAGCCAGACCTGACCTACACCAACATCATGTCCGTCGCGTTGCTCTCCAACCTGCTGACGTTCACCGCAGAGGAGGTGATTGACTTTGTCGCCGCGATGAACCGCTTCTTCGACGACCACGCTGACTTTGTCCCGCACGTGGTCTGCCGCGAGCTGGCGCGCCTCGCACAGGCGCTGCGCCTTTACGGTCGTTCGCTCTTCCCCGAATACCTCTGGAAGGCCGCGATTGAGACGTACGTGTCTCCGGCGTTTGTGGGGGATCTCGCCGATCGCGCCCTGCAGCCGCCCCTCGCGATGTGGTACTGGTTCGTGGAGTTCCGACGCGTCAAGCGCTGGTCGACGGTCGTGCGGCTCTTCATGACGTTCGCGGACAACTCGGCTGTCACGGACCAGACCTGGGCCGCGTACGACCCGACCTCGGCCAATATGCTCGCTCACTTCGCACACACGCAGCAGAACATCGACGACGACGACGGCGAGGACGGTCGTGGTGTGTCTGCTGAGCGTGGCGGCCAGCTACTACCTCCGCAGGTTCTGGAGGTGTTTGGGAGTTGCTTCGCCGCGGCCTGGACGTATGAGCGGCGGGCTGCGGCGCGGCAGCTGGCGGCTCAACAACAACGTCGCAGCAGCGCGGACGAGGTCGCCGCGGATGGCCGCCTGGTGCGATTCCCACCGGGTTCCCCAACCACCCCGACCTCGCCACGGCTGTGCTCGCCAGAGAGCGGCGTTGGCGCGCACACGACGAGGGCGCTATTGGCGGGGTGGCCAGCAGCGCTGGGCAGCGTGAGTGACGCGATGCGGTGCTACATGCGCATCTTCGACTTCTCGGCCATCCTGCGGCTGTGGACGGTCTGGTGCGAACCCGCGCTGTGGATGCCTGTCGACACCCACCGCGCACGCCGCCACATGACGACGATGGCCGTGCCAAGCGAAGGCAGTCAGCCCACGAGTCCGGTCGCCACGGACAGCGCCATAGCGGGTGTCGCCTCGTCGTCCCTGTCCACCGCCGCTGACAGCACCGCGCCACACACACCATGCGTGGAGAGTCCGCACGGCGGCATGCACGGGGGCCCCACCTTCCCGATGAGCAGTGGCCATGGCACACGACGCGTGCTGCGGCCTCTCACGACCCAGACGCCGCCGTCCCCGTTCCTGCCCGAGATCGCCAGCTACGTCGCGGTCGCGGCGCACGCACTGTCACGCTGGGATATCGTCATGGAGGCGACCGATCTCATCACCACCGTGGAGGCCCACACGACTGCCACCAGCCCCACCAAGGCGACAGCGACAACGACAGCGACGACGGCGGACACGACGGGTGTCAACGCTGGGCATCCATTCGTGCTCTCTTCCATGGAGGACGACGTGCGCGAGTCCCACCAGGGTCTGCGGCTGGATCGGCAGGTTGCAGTCGCCCGGGCGGCCGCGCTCACTGCGGCAGGTCGGTACGACGACGCCAAGGACGCGCTTTCGGCGCTGCAGTCCGTCGTGACCGAGGCCTACCCGCTGCTCCACACAGAGAACACACGGCTCCGTTTCGAGGTCAGTGGGCTGGTGCAGGAGATGGCGGATCTCGACGAGGGCATCCGCGCTGTGGAGCTCTCGACGCACGGTGACCGCTTCGGCGAGGGCTGCGAGGGCGTCGTCTCCGACGCGGCGCAGTTTGACGGCCGCGATGCGGTTGGCCCTGGCCGCGATGACAGCGAGGCCGTCGACCTCGCACACGAGGTCAACGGAAAACTCTACCGCGAGACGACAATCTACCGCTTGCGCAACATCGCGATGCGTGCGCTGCCGAGTGACAGCAATGTGCTTCAGCAGTTTCTGTCAATCGCCTCTCGCAGTGCGCTGGCGCCGCCGTACTGGCAGCAGCGCAACATGTGCGTCCTGTGCGAGGAGATTGAGTACGAAGGACTGCCGATGCGTGCGGTCCTGGCCATGCACGAGTTCCGCGCGATGCCGTCGCGATCTTTGCAGAGCGTCGCCATGGTGCGTTACCGTAACACGCTGCTCATTGAAAACTACCGTCGCCTGATTCGCAACTTCACCTCGCCTGATCATCTGCGGCAGCTCTACGGGTCCATCTCCGCTTCGCTGCGCACGGACCTGCTGCGCTCGCAGAGTAGCTACCTGTTGCCGCCACCGAACGGCGCGGCGTGGTCGGCGGAGGCAGCGGCCGAGACCTTTCAATCGCTCGACGACACCGTCAAGGCAACACTGCTCGGCTCACACGGCAGCCAGCCGGCCGACCACGTGATGCTCTCCGTCTCGGAGCTTGGTCAGCAGCCCCTGACACCACACCAGGTGAACCTGCTGCTCCTGAACGTGGCCTGCCGCCGGCGCCTCAAGCACGTGCTCGGCCTGCGCGCCGATGAACTCTACCACGCGCACGAGGAACCCTCCCCCTCTGCGGCGGCGGCGGCGCAGCACCCGGTCTCCGCGATGCACAGCTCTCCACACCACTCGCCGCTGATGCCCATGTCGCCTCTCACAGCCTCTGCGCTGTCCCGGCATTGGCTGGCCCGCGGGACGGCGGCAGGCGGGTCGAGCGCGGAGGCCGAGGTGTCGCCAGTCACGGTTTCGGCCTTTTCCGCGCTGTCCCCGAGCAAGGCCAAGCGCTGGGCCACCTCCACAGCCGGCACGACCTCGGCCCTCAACACCGCCAACGTCACGGCCGCGCAGACGCCCGTGATGCACGTCGACTTTCCCTCTCTCGTCTCGGTCTCGTCGTCAAGCGAGGCGCGATCGCCGATTGGGCCGTCGTGCACAACACAAGGCGTCCCATCACCTGTGCCGATGGTGTCCATGGACACCCTCCGCGAAGGCCCACTGGAGCTGACAGCGGAGGATGCGCTCTTGCGCGAGTACTTCCTTCTCGAGCACGCCATTGCCGTGACCAAGCTTGTGCCGTCCGTCTGGCGTGAGTTCAGTCACCTGCTCTTTGATGTGTGCATGGCAATGCTGGAGGAGTGGCGGGAGACGCAGGAGCCTGAGACGCTCGTCAACTTCAGCTTGCAGTCCACCAAGGCGATCAGCGCGCTGCAGAAGGCGGGTGTTATGTGGCGCAACGGTGCGTTGAAGGCGCAGGGCGGGTTTGGGCCCTTTTCGACGACAACCATGCGTCGTCGTCGACACGCCCGTAGCTCGTTGCCTGCGACCCATCTCACCATCAAGGCGCTCTTCCTGGCCAGCAAGTACGAGGAACACGCGGAGGATATCAAGGCGGCACGCGAGCTACTGAAGCGAGCCGCACAATCAACGACGACGGGCTGTGCGAACTCCACCTCAACCGCCGTTCCCAGCGAGTTCCACGCCGAGGACGCTGAGCGCGAGGACGAGGCGGGCATCCCAGCCGATGAGCGGGGCTTCGCCGCGCTCGACTTTGACTCTGGCGCAGCACTCGCTCAGTGGGCGATCATCGCACCCGTGCTGATGGCCGCGGCGCTGCGCCACCCCGTACTGCTCGATGCCGTGGAGGGCATGTGTGCACGCTCACCCGCCTTCTTGCAGCAGTTCGTCTATCTCATCCTCTCGAGCTGCGAACACCCGCACGCGATGCTCTTCGCCCAGGACAGCGACCCGCGTCTTGATGCGTTCACCTCCATCACGACTCTCCCCACGGCGGCGGCGACGGCCACCGCATCGGCTGCGGATGCCGTGCCCGTGGCAAAACGTGGCGGTTCTCTCGAGGGGCTGGAGGACGCACCCGACAAGGTCCTCTCGAACGTGCAGCGTCAGAACCAGAGCCGCAGCAAGAACGCGACACCGACACCGGACAGTGCCGCCACGCCCACGACGACGGTGGTACCAGACATGAGTGCCCCGTCGAGCCGCACGTCCACGCCGCTCTCCGCAGCTCCGCCCGGCGCACCCAAACGCGTGGGGAAGTCCTTCGCACACTTTTCGACGCGAACGGGGAGCAGCGGCGAACTCCACCTGGATGCCCCACTGCCATCTTCGCGTGCCCCAACCCCACTCACGATAGACGCCGGCGACGAACCCCAACTTGCCCGTCCGCTCCGCCGCCCGCACAGCACCGTGTCCTTCTGCACCCCAGACGATGACTCGCTCAACGACGGCGACGCGACCGACAGCAGCGCGCGCGACGAGGATGTGGACGTGGAGGCGATCAACCGTGCCACCCCCGCAGTGGGGACACCCGAAGCGTCACGAAGCGCACAGACCACCTCCTCTTCCACCACAACCACCACAACACCCACACCGGCTGTTGCTGCTGCTGCTGGTGGTGCTGCTGGTGTCGAGTCCATGCAATCGCCGTTGGCGCGGTCCCACGCGCAGAGCGTGTCACGACCTGGTGGCGCGCGGCCAGCGACGGTGCCAAGCACGGCTCGCACAGGGGCCCGCACCGGTGGGAGTGGTCGTCCCCACGCACACGCGACGGCGGCGGCACTCTTCCAGTCGGGCATGGTGCAGCGGCTGTCCGAGGTCAGCCCACACCACGCCGCCGTGCTGGTCGAGACGCTGCGATTCTGCCAATTCGCGCGTGGCACGGACGTCACCGTCACCTCCACAGGGGCGGCGACGCACGCGGAGGGCGATCGAGGCCACAGTCACAGCCGCGCGGCTGCAGTGGCGAACGCGGTGGAGGCGCACGTGCGCACCAGCATCCTCGGTGGCGGCGGCACAACCCTGCAGGAGCTCACCCTGCATCACCGCCACTGCACCTTCCCACGCCCTCTCTGGTCTATCCCGAGCACACTGCGCGTTGAAGAGCCGACCAGCCGTGTGACAGTCCCACATGACTGGCGCACAGCCACCCCCACCGCATCGGAGGGATCTGCCGTGCGTCGGACGGGATCAGGCCGGCGATCGCGTGCGCGGGGCCGGACGTGGTCAAAGCGCACGCAAGCGGAAGGAGCGGGTGAGTCGCCTGCGACGGCTGTGTTTGCCGCGGACGAGGACGACCACTCCGCCCAGCACGGCGCGGCTGCCGCCGCCAAGGCGGGTCACCAGCGTGGCTACACAGGATCTGGTTTTGCCAGTCCTGGCGGAAAAGCAGGTGCTGGTGCTGGTAGTGGTGGTGGTGCAGATGCTGGTGGTGGCCGTCGCGGAGATGCCATGTCAGCACTGCCGGCCGTCTATCTTGTACGGCGCCACACCACCCCCGCCGGCCATCGCGCCCCCCAGTTCGCATCCGAGGAGGTCATCCGCGTGATGATGACGGACGGCACGCACATCTGGTTCCACCACGGCCAAGACATTGATGTCAACGCAACCGCTGCCGCTGCCTTCACGAAGGCACCACTTCAGCCACCGCGTGGCGCCGGCGCCGGCACTGACTCGTCGTCCTCCGCGCTGGACGGCACACCGAGCCCACTCGCGGAGGCAGACGCCGCGCCTGCTGTCGCGTCTGGGCCGCAGTCCCCCGCACTCCTTCTCCCCGCCACGCTGATGGAGTCCTCGATCAGCTTTCTGCTCGCCCACATGCCGCTGACGTGGCTGCACCGCCCTCTCATCGTCCCCCTCGGCCTTCAGGACTACCTGACGCAGCTCCCGTACCGTCCGGTGCACGCGGCGACGGCGTTGGTTCAGCAGCTGCCCGCGTCGTTCTTTGGCGTTGGCGCGACGTCTGGGGCGCCGTTCGCACCGCCGTCCTCCTCCTCCTCGGCCTCGGCCGTGCATGTGAGCACCGGTACGAGCATGCGTGCTGGCACTGCCATGCCGGCGCCGACCTGGGAGCTGGTGAAGGCGTTTGCCAACCAACCGGTCACCTCGCGCTCTTTCTTCACCATCAAGCAGGAGTGGGAGCAGCATCTCTGCACGGAGCAGGCCGCTGCTGCCACGACCACCGCGATACGGACGACAGCTGCACCACCGCCCGCCACAGCCGCCACAGCCCCCATTGTCGGTGACGACGATGAGCCGTCGCTGGCGGGTCTCTTCACTGTCGTGTGCAGCCACGCGCGCTTTGAGAAGCTGCTTGCCGGCGCCTTTGACCGTGGTGAGGTGACCCCACTACTGGAGATGCTGACGCGACTCGTTGAGAGCCGCCCGCGACGGCGCGTGTGGTCCGCCTTACCACTCGCCGACGCACAGCAGGCCATCTTCTTCTACTACAGCCACCTCCCTCGCCCACACACGTACCTGAAGCAGCTCGAGAAGAGCGTGTGCGGCGTGGTCGACGCGTTCGCAGAGAGGCTTGCGCAGGCCACCGCGCGCTACAACGCGGCGATGGTGGCGAGAGCCTCACCCAAATCACCACCTCGCACCGCACATGGCGTCGCGCTGGGCCTGCACGATCGGCCTGCCTTCCGCTCCGGCGCTGCTGCTGGTGGCGGTGACGGACCCGTGCGTCGTCGCGCGGCGGCGGCCGCAGCTGCCGCTGGCATCGCCCCACTCACTCTTCCACTCGTTGTGGAGTGTCCTGAACTGGACCAGGCCGAAAAGGCGATCGCCGCCGTCACAGCTGAGCGAACGCACGCGCTGCGTCTCGTTCTTCTCCGCGCAGAGGCGCCGCGGCAGCAGGACTCGCTCTTCCGCGCCTTCTTCTCAGGCACCTCTGACGCCGCACGTTGGCTGGACACACAGCGCAAGTTCACTGAGGAACTGGCCGAGTGGAGTGTCGTGGGCTACATGTTCGACCTGCAGCAGCGCGAGCTGGGGTGCACGTTTGTGGACACGACGACGGGCCTCTTGGCGAATCATCGGCTGGGCCGGCTTGCCCTGCGACCAGGGTCTGTGAGCGGCTCCGCCGTTGCTACCACCACAGCAAGCCCTGCAGCCAAGCCAAAACCCACCACCAGTACTGCCGAGGTGCGCTCGGGTGCGTTGTTTTTCCTCTCGCCCGAAAACGAGTCTCACGCGACGACGGCAGCATCACCCACATCAGCCGCAGCAGACCCAGCTGTGAAGAGCATCACGCACACCACAACACGCGTTTCCGCACGGCTGTTCGCCTCTCCGTTCCCGAACACGGACCCATCTCTGTTCCGTCTGACTGGGGCGATGACGGCCGCCCTCGCATCGCGATCGCCGTACGGCAAGTTCTTATCCTGCGCCGCCAAGACGCTCTTCAGTCTCTACGATTTCGTCCGCGACTTGACGGGTGTGACGACGATGGGGCTCGACACCATACGCGCCTTCGCAGCGATCACGGACGGCCCCAGCGCGACGACCACGGCCACCGCTGAGCTTGATCGCAGCGGATCCTTGCCAACCAGCTTGCAACCGCTCGCTGAAGAGGCAGCGCGGACGGTGTGCTTCAACAGTGCGTCTCTCAAGACAAAACTGACATACGATGCGCCACTCGAGCGGATGCCCGATGCCGAGAAGGCCTCGCGCGAGGTTGTGCTGGGTGTCCTCACCAAAACGCGTGATCGCGACGAAGAAGAGGCGCGTCAGTTACGACGACAGCTGTGCGCGACCTTCGCATCACCCGCTGACAACTCTGACTCGGATGACAAAGACGAAGACGAGTCGATCCAGAAGAATGGTGTGGTCGAGGGCGACAACGCACCTCACACCGCTGCAGACAAGGGCGCACGCGCGAGCCAGCTGCCGCCACTGTTTACAGCCAGCACCGATGCCTCACAGACACCGGAACAGGCCAACAGTGCCAGCGCGTACGCCTTTGCCGCGCAGCTGATTGGGATGGCGGCGTGCGAAGAGGGTTGGATCGGCACTGCTGCGACACCACACACCTGGGAACGCTGGGCGCCACAATGGTAACACACGTAAGGGTTAACGAAAGAAAGAAAGAAAACAATAACAACACGTTATCGCAGAAAGAACGGCTTGTTGAAATTGAACAAACAAACATTAAACAGCACACACACACACACAAGTCAGATTGCGTGAAAACCGAAAACAACAACAACAACAACAACAACAGCAACTTTCCCATCCCGCGGTTCATCGGTGCCGCTTAGCATGTGCCTCTGTCCCCACTGTTTTTTTTTTTCGTTCTCTGCCTCACACAAAAACGAGAAGCCGGACACAGACGGATGGAAACACCAAGGCAGCATTCACACACACACAAACAAGAAGATGGACATGACAATATGGCTACTGAACCGGTTTCACACTGACACTTACTCAACTCACGTACTCACTCCCCTCTCTCTCTCTCCATTCCTCTGCTTCCTCTTTGCGCAGTAGGATACCAGCGAACAGACCGAATTTGATCATCTCTCTTTTCGCTTACTACTGCCCAGCCGCTGAACGTAGAGGAACCAATAATAGCAAAGCAAGCGACGCAAAGCTGCTCATCAATCTCTCCCCCCCTCTCTCCTTGTTTTCTCCTTACATGGCACCGATAGTGAAGCCAAACGTCGCCTCTGGCCCAACACGGCAGGGCGTGCGGCAGCTCATGCGCTACCTCTCTCGTCAACAACAACGGCAAGCCAGACAGACCGCTCGTGCCACCACCAATGCAGCTGCAGCAGCATCCGGTGGGGCGGATGTGCGTCCACGTCCAGATGCCCCGGGGGAGATAAACGCCGAGACGATGAACGAGCTGCGCGCCTGTAGGGACCGCGCCAGTGCGCTGCTCATCCATCCCGCCACAGGCTCGGAGAAGCCGTCTTCGTCGACCTCCGCGGTGCGTGAAGACGGGCACGCACACGCAGCCACCACAGCCACCGCCTCCTCCTCACCCCCTTCTTCTGCCTCGGCAACCTCACGGGCCGGGTGCTTCTCGCAAGTCATCAGCGAGGACCACATCCGCACCGTCGAGGGGGACACCGACAACACGCTGTGCGGCCTCACCGCCGCTGTCTCTGACGTGCTGCGCGTGCAGGAGTTTACCTCCTCCGAGCCATCCGTGCTGCGCCAGTTGAGTGGACGCAAGGAGCTGCCCCTGGTGTCGTGGCTTCGTCGACATGGCGCGCTCATTGTGGCCGAGGTCGCCTCCGAGACCCCCTTCTCCATTCGCGAGGGCACCTGTTTCGGGCCGCAGGAGCGCAACGCACAGGCCATCGTCAGCGGTGCGTGCCACTTCTCCTTCTCCTCCTCGTTACTGGGGCCGCCCGCGTTGAACAGCTGCGTGGCCCAGGACGTGGTAGGGTTCAAGCCCACTGCGCAGACGTTCGGCACTTTCACAGACGACTTCAAAATGCCCATCTCCGCAATGACAGTCGGCATCACCGCGGGGACCGTCGACGATCTCCTTTACCTTTGGCAAAATTACACCGGCGCTATTGACGAGACCGTTCTCGGCACAACCGGCCAGAACGATGCCTCCTCGCTTGTCTCCGACGAGCCGTCTGATAGCACCAGTGGCCCGGCTATTGCTGGTGGTGCCGGTGCTGCTGAGACCACCGCAAGTGGTGCCAGCAGTGTTGGCAGTCGCGAGTTGTCGACAGCAGCCGCGGCTTTGCAGGACGCTGGCGGCCGCGGCGGCCCCGGTGATGCGCCTGGCACGACGTCAGAGCCGCACATCGCAGCGCGGTCCCGCGAGGCGCACGTGTACGCGAACCCCAACATCTTGGACCACAGCCCCGCGAACTACACGATCCAGCCGGAGGCGTCGGAGTCGTCATCGGCCTCCGCCGCCGCGATGGACAAGGGGGAAGCTCAGGGGATGCCCAAGGGCGGCCGCCGCATCTCCTACCACCTCCAGCCCAAGGCGCAGAAGGGCACGCAGCTGCACGATGCCTTCGGCACGGCCAGCGAGTTCCAAGCGCTGCAGCCACACGGCCACACGCGCTGGTCTCCCAAGCGGCAGCAAGGCAACCTCGCTGACATCGACGTTGGCTGGAAGGACTACAACGCGAGTGTGATGCGGGAATCGTACCGTCGCACGCCGTCGACGCCCGGTTGGTGGCGCCACGTCATCTTCGGCAGCCGCCCTGACGTGGAGGACGAGCCGGCTGAGAGCCCCGAGGTCAAGTCCGCGAGCTGGCTGCCGTGGCGCAAGTCAACGGCCACACAGAAGACCGACAACGCGGCTGACACCTCGGGCCAGCCCCTGGTGGAGATCACTGTGGGCTATCCCTTCGAGTGGCTTGACGGCCCGTGCCGTGCACGCTACGGGGGCGCCGAGGCGTTCCGTGCCCAGCTCGCACGCATGGTCTACACGCGCAGTGCACTGCACAAGGATCGCAAGATGGAGATTGTGCCGCTCGCCATCGACGTTGACTTGCAGGAGGTGTGGCAGGCGGTGCAGGTCATCTCCCGCTACGAGACAGCACGCGCGTTTGAGAGGCTGCTGCCCGCTCAGCTGGTGCGTCTGCAGCAGGCCCAGCAGGCACCGCAGCGTCTGGAGGAGGAGAGACTCGTGGAGGCGATGCTCAAGGCCCAGGCATCAGCGAAGGCCACGTCTGGCTCACCCGCTGGTGGTACAGACGGCACTACCACCCCGTCGTCAGCGCAACAACAGCCGCCGCCGCCGCAAGCCTCCATCACATCGGCCCCGACGTCGCCCACGCTTGCACTCATGACGAGCGTCTTGCAAGAACTGCCACCCGAGGTGCTGCGGCTGCTGGATGAAGGCCAGCGCGTGCCACTCTACGCGTACCACCGTGCGCTGCGGACCCGCGATGAAGTGGTGCGGGTCACTGAGGACCACTTCCAGGACGTCGACATGCTCATCGTGCCGCTCTTAAGTGAACCGTTTCAGAGCGGTGACCTGAAGAGCATCCTGCCGGTGCTTCCCTTTCATCTCGCTGGAAACCCGATGGTGTCGCTGCAGCTGACCGAGAAGATGCCGATTGCGCTGGTCGAGCAACCGGGCCGTGATGCCGCGCTGCTGGAGGACGCCTACCGCTTTGTGCAGTTTGTGCGTGGGAGCTCGCCGCGCTGGTGGCAATCGGGCGGCGTCAGCGCACCTGCGTCGGCGCCGTCGTTTCCGGCTTCTTCGTAATCGTCGAGTCCTTCACGAACGCGCGTGTGATGTGTGTCTGCGCCCCCTTTTTTCTTTCGTTCTTCTTCTCTTCACACTCTGGCTTTTTTTTTTGGAAGTCTCTCTTGCTGTAGCATGTAGACGAGGCGCAGCCACACTGCTGAGATTCTCCACGTGGGCGAGTACGAGAGTCATCAGGCAACACACAAAGTAAACATTGAAAAAAGTAAAATAAGAGATGACGTGAAAGAAACGTGTCGCAACTGCGTTCTTCAAACTGCTCTGTTGTGCGATGTGTGCAGCAGTGAAGCACACACACATCGAGTAAGGCCACTTGAATGCGGAGCAGCTCCACGCGTGCACTCAGCCAGCGGAAGGGTCTCGTGCGAGACGCGTTTGCGGTGTTTCTTTTTCCGTTTTGGTGAAACCACAACACACGATGACGCCGATTTGTGTCCCCTGTGTGTGTGTGCGCGCCAAGCCACCGAAACCATCGTCTGTACCTCACTACACACACAACAACACGCACACTTTCTCACCCCCACTCAAACATGGATCTTAAAAACAAAACAAAACAAGAAAATACTGATAACACACTCCGACATCTTTTTTCCTTCATCTCTGTCTTCCCATCGCCCCTTCCACTCATCACGTGCATAGCCCTTCACCATGTCACAGGCATCCGCCACCTCGGCCACCGTGCCGCCACTCCCACAAGGCGCCTACCAGCTCGGCAAGCCTCTTCCTGATGACAAGTTTGTGTGCATCGGCCAGTGCCTACGCACCAAGCGCGAAATCACCTTGTGCTACCAGACCATGGGCAACCCGGCCAATCCGTGTCTGATCCTCGTGAGTGGGCTGGGAAGCAGCCACTTGATCTGGCGACAGGAGTTCTGCGATGCGCTCGTCGCGGCGGGCTACTACGTCGTGCGCTTTGACAACCGTGACGTCGGCCTCTCCACCCACCTGGATGGCATTCCGACTGCCAACATCGTGCGGTTTGGTTTGCCGGCGTGGATGTCAGTGTGTGAGGGTGAGCCGCCGTACACGGTCGAGGACATGGCGCGCGACGCGTGGGGCCTCCTGACGGCTCTCAAGATCGAGCGTGCGCACGTTATGGGCGGTTCTATGGGCGGCATGATCGTCCAGTCCATGGCGATTCAGCACCCTGAGCGGACCATTAGCTTGACGATTCTCTACTCGCACAGCGGCGGCCCAGACGTCAAGGCGCAGTCTTTCAGCATGTCCTTGTCCATGCTCGACAAGCCCGCTAGTGATAGTGTGGAGGACATCATCGATTTCAAGGTTCGCGTCAGCGGACGCTTCGCCGGAGACTACAAGCTCGATGTCCCGTACGCGCGGCGCATGGCAGAGGTGAACATGACCCGTGCTCCCGATGATAAGAACGGTTTCTTGCGACAGGTTTGGGCCACACAGCGGGCGCCGAGCCGTGTCGAGGGGCTGAAGGCACTCAACAGAGACCACCCAAAGCTGCCCGTGCTGATCCTGCACGGCACCGCTGACACGATGATTCCACACGAGAATGGCATCCAACTCGCGAAGCTGATGCCGCATGCGCGCCTGGTGTTGATTGGCGGCATGGGCCACTCGCTTCCCATGGCGCTGTACGACATCGTCGTGGCCGAGGTTGGGTTGCAGCAGGTGCTGGCCGCCAAGCGCGTCTCCTTCGACCCTGCGCCACAGCCGACGACGGCCGACGAGATGTAGTGCCTGCGTGTGTACTCGAACTGTTCGACTTGGTCTTTTGCTTCGTTTCCCCGTTGTCAGTGCACGCATCTTCCTCTGCACCTTTACTGCACTCTCTCTCTCTCTGTTCGCGCACTCTGTTTGCACGCCTCACTATCGTATCGTGTTTCTTGCCGTGCGACACGGCTACTTTTTTTTTGTTCGACAGGGCACAGCATTCGTATCTATGACTCTCTTTGTTTTGTTTTGTTTTCACACACCCACCCACCCGCACAGAGTTCACATTTTTTCTTCTCCGTCACGTTGTGATTGTTCGTTCTGCGTGCACACGCTTGCACGCGAGCTGTGACCAGGAAAGAAAGGTGCACGAGTCTTCGCTTTCAACTTGCCAATTCGTGACGCCCATGAAGGCACCTCTCACACCGTCTCCACAGGTTCAAATGCTCGTCTTTACTGGCGCCACTACCCAGTCTCTCTGCGTCTTTGACTTTGCTCTTTTCCCCCATCAACCATACACACGCATGTACACTTACCTCCCCCGCTTCTCCCTTCCCTACCATTTCTCACGGACTCTGCTTCGCTATAAGTAGCGAAGGAACGAAGAAAAGAGAAGCCTCCTAGACCGTCGAAAGAGCAACACCGCCACCACACACAGCAACAACAACAGCAACAACACTCAAGAAGAAAAAGAAAAAGAACTGAATATGCGTCCCCAACGCCGCTTGCACCTGACCCGACGCTCCCTAGGACGCCGCAAAGCCATCGTGTGCATCACCATCACCGCGGTGCTCCTCCTCATCATTCTGGTCGGTTCCTTTTCTGGTCGTGGCGGTGGCAGCAAAGAAAGTGAACAGCCGAATGCACTCACAAATGGCACCGCGCCTGCCGCGAAGAGGACGCAATATATCGAAGCCCACATCCAGTTTGGTGTCACCTCAATCGGAGACGCCCCTCCGTTCGGCCTGTCCAAGAGCGACTTGACTGATAAGCATCTCCGGTCCAACAACACAGAGGATATTGACTTGTTCATACTGACCCCTAACGTCCTCATGACGATGTCCAAGGAGGATGAAATCGCCATGGTGTTTTTCATCCCGCCGTTCCATGACCGCACGGCGGCATCGGTGGCGACGCACGGTGGGTCGCCGTCAGGCACGTGGGAGGGGCTCACAATGCCGAATGACCCGCTCTCGATACCGCACTTTGCCACGCCAAACGAGGCTGCCGTCCTCACATCGGCGTCGATCTTTGTGTCGCTGGCGTCCTACCGCGATCCGGAGTGCCTCGATACGCTTGCTGCGCTCTTCGACAGCGCCGCCTCACCGTACCGCATCTACGTTGGCGTCAGTGAGGAGCGCACCGCTGATGACACGAACTGTCTGCGCTTCTTCGATGAACGATCGGATGCTGACCTGGTAAAGCGTCTCTGGGGCAGCAAAGCCAGCGAGTTGCGGAACAGGGAGTCTCTGCTCTTCCGGAAAGATGGCATGCGATGGACGGATCTTCTGAACAGCGGCCCCGCGCCGGTCCCTGTGATGAAGACTGAGGACGCGATTGCCGCGCAGAAGGCAGGCACGCTGACCCGCACTGCCGCCCCCGACTTCGTTTTCCTCTTGCCCGACTACGAGGACGACACCATTTCCTGCATCGGCGGGCGGCACGAGCGGATGCGTGACCAGTACATTCTGGAGCTCTCGCACGGCACCCGCAGTGGCCGCACACCGCTGATGCGGCGCGGCAAGGGCGGGGCACAGCAGACGCCGTTCGCTGCCCTCGCTGGCTGCCGTGTGACGCGGCGCCTGGCGAGTCCGAAGATGGCGCGCGGGCCCACGTTTGGGCGCTACGTCACCAGCCTCTTTTACGCGAACCAGGACTACTACATGGTGATCGACAGCCACTCCCGCTTTTCTGTCACGTGGGACATGAAGATGATTCGGCGCGTGTTCCAGAACCCATCGCCAGGCATTCTCTCGCACTACCCGAACGGATACACGCCAGAGAAGCCCACCGCTGAGTACACGAAGCGCGATGTCATGATCATGTGTCGCGGCCAGGTGCTCGCAAACGCCATGCCAAAGCTGGGGGCGATGTGGATGCCGGTGCGTTCGTACAACGTGCTTCAGGCGTTCGCCGCCGCGGGCTACATGTTCGGTGATGCGCAGTTCGCCCTCGACGCCCCGTTCGATCCGTTCCTGCCGTACTTGTTTGATGGAGAGGAGATCCTGTACTCGGGCCGGCTGTGGACAACGGGCTGGGACATCTACGGCCCGGGCGAGCCGAACATCTTCCACCACTACGGCCGTCCAAAGACACCCAAGTTTTGGGAGCACGTCAAGGCCAACGAGGCGGCGCTGAGGAAGCAATCGGAGCGCCGCGCGCTGTATCTCCTGCGGCGCTCGCAGCCGTGGGTGCAGGTCCTTGAGGACGCGGAGAGAGAGTACAACAACACGGTGCGTGCGAAGCAGACGGCGTCCAAGCTGGCACACGGTGAGACAGTGCCGCCGTTCACACCGCCACCGCACGTCGCGAGCGAGCAGCGCCCCGTCGTCACGGACGCCGAGGCGGCAGCAAACCCCTCCCTGAGCATCCTGGCCAACTACTATGGCATGGGGGCGAAGCGGACGTTGACGGCGTACTGGGAGTACTGCCAGATGGGGGACGACAAGATTGTCGAGCGTGACAACGAGCATCGATGGAAGAGCGGCGAAGGACTTTGCAACGATGCCATGAAGCCACGCGTATAGAGCGGCACGACGGGGTGGGGGACTCTGTGTTATCCACAGTTCCTCGCGAGAGAAGAGGAGACGAGAAGACACAGCGACGACACTACCCACACCGCTACTCGAACATCAACAATCACAATTGGACAGTCAAACTCACTCAAGGCACCTGCTACTCGTGAAGCACACTCGACGCGATGAACGAACGAAAGCAGCAGCAACAACACCGGACGACGATGAAATGCTCATGTGCCTCTTTCTCCCTTCACTGTGCTGTTTGTTGCGAAACGCAGCGTCATTCATAATGCGCGAAGAAAGAAAGAAAAACGAGCACGGCTGAGTGTTCCATCTTTGCCTCCCGTTTTTTTTAAATTTCCTTTGTCATGGGCGTCTCGCCTTGTAAACAACCTCATCACGTACAACACCCCACTTTCTCTCTCTCACTCTCCGCTCGCTCCTCTTTCTTCCTCTGTATGTGTACCCTCTCACTGTCATCTCACACTCCCTTTTTTATTCTTGCCTGCCTGCCCTCCACGCGTTGACCTTCAAGTGCTGGATTCCAACTCTCTCTACTGGTTGACCAAAGAACAAATCAAATAGTATCCAGCTTTGAGAAACCACCGCAACGCGCTGTGCAAAGCATTTGAGCTCGTTTTCGACCTCTTCTCTCGTTTGGTTTCTCCCCCATTTTTTTTTGAGACCCCCCTTTCTCCTTTCTTTCTATCTTCCTTTTTTTCCCTTCTCTGTTCCCGTGTTGGTGCAAAGACTTCGCTGTTTTTTCCTCCCACTCTTCCTCTTCTTCTTCTGCCTTTTTTTTCCCCCACCATCAATTAGTGTTCTCTACTTCAAAAGAGAGTTCATTGCTGGGCTTCCACTTTTTCCCCTTCCTTCTCCGTCGCGTGTGTCGTTCTTATTTTTAGAAACGCCTTCCACCTCACACACTGCTTTCCTCCCTTTGAAAGTAGAGGGTACACACACGCACCACGCGAGCAAAACAAAAAAAATAGAACAGGAAGAAGTGAACGAATAAAAGAGCAGAATAGAAGAATGTACGGTGGTTACTACGGCGGCGCGCCATACATGATGAATGGCCCGTACATGGGCATGGTACCACCCACAGGCTACACCACACCACAGACTTCCCAACAAAGGCTCATGATGCGTGGTGGGGGTGGTGGAGGCATGCAGCCAATGAATAGCCAGTACGCCACATTTGGCGCGAGAAGCCCGCAGCAACCGGCAGACGGGGTCGCCGCCGGCACCTCGCAAACCAAGCAGCTGGCGCGCGGCATGAGTTTCACGAATCGCCAGCAGGAGCGGAAGATGAACGGGACCGAGCAGGCGCACCAGTATCCGCCGTACAACAACTACGGCTCAATGGGCGGCGGTGGGTTCGGTGGTGGGTTCGGTGGCTATGGCAGCTTCCGGCCAGGCATGGCGTACATGGGCCCCAACGCGGCCAACACAAGCGCCTACAGCAACGCGAGCACCAACGCGGGCAGTCTGTACCGTGTGAACAGCGGCATGGGCAGCCAGACCTTCTCGTTCGGTCCCGCGGGCTTCGCCGGCCCCGCGGGTGGCAGTGCCATGGCGGGTAACCAGTCCGGCAGCTTCGCCCGGCAATCCTCGTTGATGGGGTTCGGCAGCATGGGGCCAGCCAACTCCTTCCGTAGCACGGACATGACCAGTACCGGTACGGGTGCCGCAGGTGGTAGTGAGTACGACTTCGAGGCATTCGGCGTCCCCAGCGGGGCGGCGAACGGTAATGGTCTTCAGCGCCAAGACAGCGCAACATCTATTGCTCGCACGTACTCCATCTCCGGACAGTTCTACGACTACAACAACCAAGGCGGCGGTGGTGGTGGTGGTATTGGTGGTGTTGGCGGCGGTGGTGCCCCCTTCGCTGACCAGCGGCGACTATCCATGCAGCCGCCACAACAGCAGCTCAACACGGGATTTGGCCCAGGTACACGTCCAGTCGCGCCCATGATGACGCTGAACGGCCTCAACGGATTTGTGCGCAACAACAACGCGATGATGCCGGGCCGTGGTGGCGGCGGCGTGGGACCTCAGCAGGGCCCGCCCAACCCGAACCGCCGCACGGGCAAGACGGAGGACGAGGAGGTCACCGAGGGCCAGCCGCAGGCGCTGGGCCGCAAGAACAGCGTCGGAAACCTGAGCCGCAAGAACAGCGAGAAGCGCGTGGGCATGTACTTCAAGAACAAGGAATCGAACGACGATCAGGCCGAGTACAAGCGCGATGGCGATCCGGAGGTGAACAAGCGCGAAGCCAAGAAGGACCCGTCGCTGGTGAACAACGTGAAGCCCATTCTGCTGCTCGACCGCTCATCACGCAACCGGGCACTGGAGCTCGATGGCAGCACCGTGCGCTACCAGAAGCCCGACAACGATGAGGTCTCCAAGTACGACATGCACGACGTCGTCGTTGTCGACACGGCACACGACGTGGATGTGCTCTCCGACTCCATTGACCAGATCCAGCAGAACTTTGTCATGGGCAACAACGTGGGCATGATCATGGCAGACGCGGATTGCAAGGCCTCCAACCCGGCTAGCTGGTTCACCTGGCGTGCGCTGCGCAGCGTCGTCAAGAACGTGTTTGGCCGCATGCAGTCCAGTAGCTCTCCCAAGGAGTTTACGACCTCCATGTGCCTGCTCCAGGATGACCAGGTGCTCGACCTGCTCGCTGAGCCGCCGGGCCCGTTCCGTTCACTGACCGTCGCCGAAAGCCCTTTGTTCGGCAACGTCGCGCACGGCCTGCAGTACCTTGAGCTTGAGGATGCGGGCGACTTCAACGACACTCTCGACTCGGCACTGGCTCTGGCAAAGATCAAGGGCCAGCGCGGTGATGAGCAGGGCATCATCCTCGTGACGTGCGTGCTGAAGCAAGTGCGCACCAGCCAATCGTCGGGCAAGAAGGATGTCATCATCTCGTCCATCTTCGCCAGCGGCGTCGGCGACGGCGTCATCCACTACAACCGTATTCTTGACAAGAACCCCGCCGAGCCACGTGCGCTCTTCTACTCTGTTCTGCACCGTTCGGTTCACTCGTGTGCAATCTTCTCGGCATCGGAGAAGAGCCCAGAGCTGCCGACGTACCTCAACACGCTCGACCGCTTTCGCAAGGTCGAGACGCGAAAGCCAAAGGTCGGCAGCATGCGCGTCTTCACGAGCTACGCCAAGTCGTCCATTCCGCGCGTGAAGGAAGAGCTGGATAAAGCCACCGCGGGTCCCAAGAAGGCGATGCTGCAGAAGCACCTCGACAAGCTCGAACTGATGCTCATCGACGGCGAGGAGGCCCTGGAGGACCCGGAGAACTGCGTGCCAAAGACATATGTATGAAAACGCGAAAGCGAAAAACAACAACAACGAAAAGCAGAAGCATGTGCCAGTCGCTCTCTGTCTTCTGCGATCCTCTCCCTTCTCCTTTACTTTCCCATTTTTCGCAGTCTGTTCGTCAGGCCAGTCACTTCCCCCCCTCCTTTCCCGCGCTTCCCGACTGCGCTCACAGAATCATCGTTATTATTGTTGAGTGTGACGACGTTTTGTTGTCGACCTCACTTTTCTTTTTTCTGTTTTTAAATTTCCCCCACACTGCTCCCCTCCAAACTACTGTTTTTTCCTTCCCTTTCTTTTCGGGAGGGGGTGAAGTGAGACATAGAGAAGCGACAAGGAAATCAGATGATACACATGCCTGTCAGGTACATACCGGCTATTGCATGCTCTGTTTTTTTCTTTCCCTTTCTCCTTCAAACCTGTGTATCATCGTGGAATGCCCTCTCTTTTTTTCTTGTCTGTTTGTTTGTTTCTGTTGGCAATCCGACCACTTGTCACTTTCACTTTCTTTTTCATGTCGTTTGTTTCTCGTGTTGTTTTTTTCCTTTTGTGTGTGCGCATGTCAGGGATTTCGTTTGATACGCCGTCTTTTTTTGTCTTTGTGTGGCTCCTCGTCTTAGCCGGTGTGCTCTCATGTGACTAGATTTCTCACTTTCTGTATTGTTTTTTCTCCTTTCAAACGTCGTGCCTTTCTTGTTTTCCTGTAAACAACTGACGTTCTGACTCTCTTTCTCTCTTTCTCGCTTGAGCTTTCTTACGTGCTGAGCAGACGTGTTGCAACAGCGCCTCAAGGCATAGCAGAGTTGCACCTCCCCCTCTCCCCTTCACACATCGCTTGTCTTGGTGGGAGTCCGTACCCCGTGACTCCCTCTCAATGCGCGATGTCGCAGCTCTCTCTCTTTTTTCCCCAATGTGCCATTCCTCACTTACTCTTTTCGTTTCATTGTTGTGTCTCAAATTTCTGAAGGCGCTACTTCGTTCTCTCCGCATTTCGTCCTTTTGCTGTCGCTGAGTTTACGCTTCATCTGCGCCTGCGAGAAAGGCAGAGCGGCAAGTGGCTTGAGAAGTTGGCGCACACACACATCGTATTAGTGGAAGAGAACACAGGATAATTGAGAAGAAAACGACAGTCACAATGTCTCCGCCTCCCCCAAAAAATCTCATGTGCAAACCCCATCCATCACCGAGAGTACACAATAAACGTAACAACAACAACGGCAAAGGGGGTGCAAGAAGTACAAATAAAGAAAAAAAAACAGTCTCTTTCTCCTCCATTTCTCTCTTTACTTTTCTTTTTCCCTCTGCAATGCTGTGTGAACCCTCACACCATTGTCCAAATTGCTCATCGTGTGTGACCGTCGCTGCACTGGCTGGATTTGCTCACAGACGTGAACAAACGCTGAGGGCACCTCGGACGATGGGGCTTCAACGTGTTAAACAACATATGCACATGTATCTGTCTCTCTTGTTGTGTTTCTTGTGTGTGCACACGCCAAGATAATGGGGAAAGAAGCAAATAAACACACAAACTGTGCTCTCTTTTTTTCCTTTTATCCTTTTTATCTTTATCACAGCGTGTTTTTTTTCCCTCCGCCTGCACCCCAATTTCTGTCTGTTTGCCAGAAAGGAGAACCACTTCTTCTTTCCATGGATATATATATATATATATATACTCGTTAATTCACTCTTTTTTTCGTTTCTGAATTACTCATCGTCGGCTGCAAAAAAAAAATAAAAAAAACGAAAAGCAACAACAGCAATAACCGCAACACCAATGTAAGGCACATCATTACCTTTCCCACCATTTATTGTTTTCGTTGCTTTCTTTTTTGTGTCATCTCGTTGTATTTACTTCATTCCTGTCTCTCCCTTTTTTTTGTTTTTCCCCCTTGCGCGTTCATCCACCGTTTCTTTTGTTGTTTTTAAAAACTGTGCTTTTTTTTTCTCTCCCAGTTGTGATCCTCACTGGACCTTGTGAAGAAAGTTCGCTCGCCTGAAAGCTTTTTTTATTGTTGTTGTTGTTGCCCAAGACTGATATGTCCTTCACGCGCTCAATTCCAACATTCTTCAGCATTCGCCACAGGCCCTTCGTCAACAAACAAACAAACAACATCGACATCCACAGTACCAGGAGCAGCTTGCGACACGGTGTATCCCTGGGCCATCGTCTTGGCTGCGTGTACGTTCCGTGCGCATCGTCCTTCTTTTCAACCCATCCCCCTGATTGTCGTTAAAGTCAGATGAAAGCCAGTGTGAATCGTGGTCCTCGACTCTCCACTCTTGTGCGGATCACTTGCTGACTTTTCCATCATTTGCTTTCTAATCTTGCGCGTGCAGGCCTTCAGCTGCATGAACCAGATAGCTTCCAGCTGCGCGTAACAGCCACGAGACCTGCCTCTCTGCACAGTTTCACACACCTCTTCTCTCTCCCCCTTCTTTTCACACTCATCGACTTCCCCTGCCGGTTACCTTGTCGCAACGTCACCAGCATCACGAGCAAGCAAAAACACACAACACGCAACGCAAATAGTGGATAAGCATACATTGCACGTTACACTATCTTTTATCGCACCACACATCATCAACCCCCCCTATCTACCCTCAGCACATCCACACACAGACAGAGCTCACCATGCAGGCCGTGCGTGTACAGCGTCCCAAGGATGAGTTTGCCGAGGTGGGCGTCTGCCCTCGCACGAAGCGACCGATCCGTCTGTGCTACAACGAGTTCAGCGGGGCTCCAGCCGCCGATGGTGGCCCTCTACCGCTCCCTCCAGGCATCCCCCGCGAGAGCGACGCCGCACCAACGGCCACAGCCGAAGACATCGCGACCGGTGCCGCGCCGTCCATTCTGCCGGTCATTTTGCTCATCATGGGCGTGGCGTCACCGGGGCAGTTCTGGGACGACCGCTTCTGCAGCACACTCGCTCAGGCCGGACCGTACCGCGTCATCCGCTTCGACAACCGCGACGTTGGCCTCAGCACGCACCTCGATGATGGGGAGTACTCGCCCGAGGAGGTGGACAAACACATGTCCGCGCCGTCTTCAGCGGATGCGGTCGCGGTGCCCCCGGGCCGTGGTCACAGCACCGGCCACAACGCAGCAGCGACAGCAGCCGGTGACGCGTCTTCGCTCTCCCCGTCATCCTCGTCCTCCTCCTCCTCAGCGACGTCGTCGTCGTCCGCTGTTTCTTCTTTCTTTTCGAACGTGTTCGGCCGTGGTGGTCGTGGCGGCCAGGCGCGCTCTGCTGCAGCCCACGAGACGACGGAGGCGGCCAGTGCCGACGCAGACGCCAGCCAAAAGAGCAAGAACGCCCCGGACTACCTGCGCTTTGCCATGGCGGCCATGAACCCCGGCAAGCGCATCATCCCGGAGACGTACACGGTGGATGATATGGCTGGCGATGCGCTGGGCCTGATGGATGCGTTGAACGTGCGCACCGCACACGTGGTTGGCATGTGCCTCGGTGGCATGATCGCTCAGTGCATGGCGCTGCGCGCGCCTGAGCGTGTTGTCAGTCTCACCCTCTTTGCGACCCACACGAGCGACGCACACGGCGTCAGGTGGCCATCCATGCTGACGATGCTGTCCATGATTCGTTGCGCGCCGCGCGGATCCATCTACGCCAAGTACAAACCGCTCATCGCCGCAGCCACGAGTCCGGCGGAGGCGCAGCGGCTGGAGCACGAGCGTGACGCTGCACGTGCCCGCATGTACGCCGAGGCCCTCACGAAACTCATCGCGATGCTGGCAGGCGACAAGGAGAAGATCGGGTTCGACCAGGAGCGCACGCTGCATCAGATGGAGCGGGCTTTTCGGCGGAGCTTGTACGTGATGGGAAGCGGACGCCAGGTCGTCGCGACCCTCAACGCCGCACCGCGTGGTGAGGCGCTGCGCCAGACCATCACCAGCGTCTCCGGGTCGCCTGCCGCAACAACAGCCGCCGCCGCCGCCGCCGGTGCCGCCAAACCGCGCTACGTGCCGACCATCATTCTGCAAGGGACCAAGGACTCGATCTGCCCTGCGGACAACGCGAAGGAACTGGCGGAGTGCATTCCAGGCAGCCGACTCATCATGCTGGAGGGTTGTGGCCACATAATTGCCCCGCTCTATCGGCAGCGCATTCTCCAGTCCGTGCAGGCGGCCGTGACTGAGGGCGAGCGGGCGAAGCGGGCAGCGGTAGGCGACACGACAGCAGCACCAGTCGTCCGCTCACACCTGTAATGTGGCGTGAGATTGCGAGGAGAAGATAGACGCACAGATATATGCATGACATCAGGCAACCACCCACCCACCCAAAATAAGCAAACCAAAAGGAAGGGTGTGGAATGAAGGAACATGCAAGTAGCTCAAATTGGTGGCGCACCACCGGACTTGCCCAAGACACATGGTTGGCGCAGGACACTTTTTTTTTTTGTTCGGATCGTCAGGCGTTCTCTCTTTTTTCCCCCTGTTCTTTTCCTTTCTTCTTTTCTCCCTTTTACGTGGCTTTCGGTCGGCCTTCAAAAGTACCTCGTTACGTTGTACCCTGTTTTTTTTCCCGACTCTCTCAGTGGTGATCAGGAACTGAAAAGAAGAAAACACCCGTCAAACCCAACATCGGATTGCCCTCTCCAGGGAATAAAACGGTGCGTGTATAGCTGTGCACTTCAGCAGTGATTGCTGCAGTGTGTGCACCTCACAAAGAGAGAAGGAGAGCGGAACCCGTCACCCATTGTTTTGGTTGTGTGCGTTTTTTGGGGCGAGGTTTCGATCACTTTTTCCACACGCACACACGTTTACGACAGTTCCTATTGAGAAGAGTCCAAAGTGACAAATGAAAAGGGACGTGTCCACACGGCTGCCCGCTGCACTCTTTTCTCCGCTTGGCCTTCCCACACCTTCACCTTCTCACCACCGTTTCTCTCTCTCTATCCTTGTCATCCTCCCCTCTCACGAACAAAAACAACAACTTCGTACGAAGCTACAGTACGCAGAGATTTCTCCCGTTTCTCATCACCCTCTCTTGTTCTTTTTCTTCTCTTCCATCAACTTCCCGTCAGTACTTCGTTTTGCGTCTTTCAAGTTTTTTTTATCACCCGCATTTTTCGCTCGCGTTCTTACCCACACTCACTTTCCCTCCTCGGTTTCCTCATATCGTACTTCACTGACATTCGCAATCAATCAACCGACATCCTACACTCACAGACAGAGAGAACGTGTCTTTCCATTAACTGTTTTTTTCTTTTCTTCTTCTTCCTCCTTACTGAACAAATGCCGACCACCACCGCCAAGGACTCCCCCTACGCCTCACTGAAGCTCTCCCCAGAGGACCGCGCCTTCTGCGAGAAGCTCTGGGCCCCACCGCCAGAGGACCTGTTCGCCCCCGTTGGCAAGTGCCGCAGCACAAACAAGGAGGTCACCATCTGCTACAATGCGTTCGGCAACCCCGCCCACCCGTGTGTGCTGCTCATCATGGGTCTCGGGGCACCGGCGCCGTACTGGGACTCGCGTTTCTGCCGCGACATTGCCGCGCACGGCTTCTTTGTGATCCGGTACGACAACCGTGATGTGGGGCTGTCCACTCACTTCGATGAGCTCAAGGCCCCGTTCATCCTGCGGCTTGGCATTCCTCGTTGGCTGTCTCTCGGGGAGGGTAAGCCGCCGTACACGCTGCGCGACATGGCTGCGGATGCCGTTGGCCTGCTCGATCACCTCAAAGTGGATGCGGCGCACATTGTGGGCTGCAGCATGGGTGGCATGATCGCACAGGAGCTGATCCTCAACTACCCCGAGCGCGTGCGGAGCCTGTGCATGCACTCCACCTCCACCGGCGTGCCTATGCCCAAGCCGCGCCTCCTCCTCCGTCTCCTCGACAAGCCCAAGAACGACAGCCTGGAGGAGGTGATCAAGTTCAAGGACCGCTTCTTCAGCGCGCAGGTGGGCAACTACACGTTCCCCCGGCACGAGTTTCTCCTTGGCATGCTGCTCACCCACACCCGGTGCAACTACGAGGCCGGCCAGGAGCGCCACCTCACCGCCATCGCCCGCGGCGGTGACCGCACGGCCGCACTCAAGGCGAAAGTCAACCCGCGCATGCAGCGTCGCCTCGCGCCGATCCGTGGCTCGGGCTACGTTGCTCTCGCCAGGGACATTTACAACTGGGCCATGACCCGCCTGAGAGGCGCCGCACGTGTGCCGCCGACTGTTGCGGAGGATGGTCCGGCCACCCACACCGCCCCCGCGCGGCTGCATCCGAAGAACCGCAACGCCTCCAACAGCGACATTCCGATCGTCATCCTACACGGTGGCGCGGACATGCTGATTCCGGTTGAGAACGCCAAAAAGCTCGCCCAGACGCTGGCGGGGTCGAAGCTGGTCATTATGCCGGACATGGGGCACTACTTCTCTGCGGAGGTGTTCAAGCCGCTGACGGACGAAATCGCCCTCAACGCGCGACGTGGTGAGCTGAACGCCGACGAACTCTGACCTCTGCGGCACGCCATGAAACGATCTCAAAACACAGTGCAAAGATAGAAGTCCAGTAGTACCTTTCTTGTCACTCTGTCTTCCTCTGGTCTTTTTCTCCCCCAACTTTTGCTGTTGATCCATGTGCCTGTACCCCATCCCCCCTCGCTTGTGCTTTCTTACTTGTCATGTGTGGAGCATCACTCTGGCCGTTTCGCTCTTTTATTCCCTTTTTTACATCTTTCTTTGCTCCCCCGTGTTTCTTCTTTATCTCTGTTATCGTACTGGGCACTGCCGTGTGCCAGCATTCGCTCGAGCCTCATGTGATACAAGTCAAGTCAAGGCTCAGCGCCACACACTGACACACACACACACACATGCAGTCAAGATGGCGTTCACCCACACCGCAACACGTCTGTGACATGGTGAGGGAGAGGAGCAAAATCTTGGTGAAGACATGCAGGCGGAAAAACCACGCTCCCAAAAGTGCAAGACTTCGCTTGACACAACGTGTGCGTCTGCATAAGCAACAACAACAGCAACAACAACACACATTGATGGCGCTCTCAGATGTGTTGTTGCCTCTGGCGTTTGGCGCCTAACACTCCCACCGCTGAACGCGGCATCACCTTCGTTTTCTTTGGATTACGTGACATACCTTCCTTCCTTCCTTCCAACCTTTCTACTCTACTCTTTCCTTCTTTCTGACCCCCTACAGAAGAGAATAGGCCATACACAACGCCGTATCTTGTTTTTTGTGTTTCGGCTGCATTGCTGTACACCTTCTATTTATTTGTTTACTACTTTTTGTTGATCCCTCAATATCAGCTATCACAAAGATCACCAAGAACAACAACAAAAAAAGCTTTTAACCTTGGACACTTCCAGTTTTTGCTTGTTACAGGTCGCAGAGAAGATCCACCCCCACACATACACAGACATAAAAGCTGCTCAGATCGCACGACGAGTCGGACAGCCATATTTCTCTGTTTTCTTTTTCCCCTTCGCGCACAATTCATTCTGTCAGGGGCTTTCTCTTTCCTTTTTGTACTTTCGCACTTTCCGTTGCTTTCTGTTTTTGTGTGTTTTTTTTGTTATTTCTATCGCTTCATTTCACGCCTTGTCTGTTTGAGAGAGATAAGGTGACGCACTCTGACAAGACCGCGTCATGGTTGGCTCAGCTTCGGATCCCACGGCCCCGCCGTCTCCAATGATGCCGGCGCCGACGTCAGCCTCTGATGTCCAGCGCAGCGAGGAGCTCGTGACGTACGTGCGCGACTGCCAGAGCAGCGGCATCCCGATTGAGATCT
Source organism: Wallacemonas sp. MBr04 (assembly GCA_030849635.1). Taxonomy (NCBI): domain Eukaryota; phylum Euglenozoa; class Kinetoplastea; order Trypanosomatida; family Trypanosomatidae; genus Wallacemonas; species Wallacemonas sp. MBr04. The sequence goes on from JASANR010001575.1 coordinate 125,501, forward strand.
GCTACCAATGCTTCGGCGATCCCAAGGCGGGCAACCCCGTCGTGCTGCTCGTCTGCGGCCTCAACATGCAGCTCTACGCCTGGGACGAGGGCTTCTGCGAGGACCTCGTCCGGGCTGGTTTCTTCGTCATCCGCTTCGACAACCGCGATATTGGCCACTCGACAAAGGTCGAGCAAATCGGCAGCGTTGTCGGCCCGCGCTTGTTACTCCCTGGCAAGTGGGCCACCTTCTTCGGTGAACGCCTGCCCTACTCCATCTCGAGCATGGCACGCGACGCGCTGGCGCTGCTGGATGCGCTGGGTGTGGAGAAGGCCCACGTGTTTGGTATCAGCATGGGCGGTGCGATTGCGCAGAACATCGCCATCCTCGCCCCGCACCGCATCATGAGTCTCACGAGCCTCATGTCGTCGACGAGTGGGCAGGACCTGCCCGACCCGCAACTCTCCGTGAAGCTGTGGATGCTGCGACAGCCACCAAAAGGCTGCACCATCGATGAGCTACTCGACTTTCGCGTGCACTCGCTGCGCCACCTGCTCGACCACGCGCTGCCGGTTGATGCCGCGTACCTCAAAGGCCGCTATCTCATGTCCCTGAAGCGCAGCAGCTACAGCGCTGGTCTCGTACGGCAGGCGGCGGCGCTGCGGCGAGCCGAGAGTCGCGATGCCGCGCTCAGAGAGATGACGATCCCCGCGCTGGTCATCCACGGCGCGCAGGATGTTGTGGTGCCGCCCATCCACGGCTACCGCACCGCGCAGTGCTTGCCGCACTCGCGCCTGCTCGTGTTCAAGAGCATGGGCCACTACTTCCACCCCGCGTTTTTCCCGGCGATTGTGACGGCGTTTGCGGACATGGCTGCCACGACCAGTTCCGTTGGTGGGTCGCCGTTGCAGGGCACGCAACTGTACCGCAGCTTTGTCCCAGGCTTTCACGCGCCACGTGCAGCCGACAGTCGCGGCAGTGGCGGTGGTGAACGACGCGCGCCTCAAGACAAGACATTCCCGGCTAATGCCGCTGACGCCGCAGCACGTGAGCGGACGGCCACCACTGCCGCAGCAGCGGAGGCAGTTTCGCCGACCACGGACAACGTGGCCTTGTCGAACGACCTCGCTGCGTCCCTCGAGGGCAAGTTGGATCTCACGAATGAACAGCTCATGGCCTCGATCGGCCCGTACTTGTTCCCGGTCGTGACCTCGGCCTACAGCAAGACGGGCAAGGCGGCCATCGCCCTGGTGAACACGGCGATCCCCATCACCGGCTCCATCCCAGTGCCTGAGGCGGTGCTGCTCGATCTGCACGAACCGGTGCCGTCGATGAGCAACGCGGCTGTCCTGACAAACCGGCGCCCTTCCAAAGCGAGCAGCCCAGCCAACTCGCCGACGTCGAGCGCGCCTGGTCTCAACGGCGCGAGTGCGGCGGCCGTCGTGGTGCCCGAGCTTGGTGGCGTTGGCCGCGTGCAGGGCGTGGCTGTGGTGGCCGCGCGGTCCATCCCAAAGACGGCGACCGCATCGTCGTCCTCACCTGCGCTCAAGGCCTCTCCTGCCGCACCACCACCACCACCAGCAGCACCAATCCCACCACCACCAACAACAACACCAGTGGCCGCAGCTGCCACGCCATCATCCGCACCGCAAACGCAAGCACCGACTGTGACGGAGAAGCTCTCGCGCTGGTGGGGCTCTGTGGTGGCTAAGACGGCCGCAACAGCGACGACGACGGCGGTACCGGCACCCGCGCCTCCTGCGACGGACGCCACATCCGCCCCGTCCGCGAGCAGCGACGCGGCCAAGACCAGTGGCGCAGAGGCACCCACACACCCAGGACCCCCTGCTCCTACCACGACAACAGGGCCAGGCTACACGGCTGCTTCTGCCCCTGGTGTTGTGGACGCGGGCCTCGAGATCGAGGACGTGGTGGAGCCCTTCGTGCCAGGCAGCCCGTCGACGTGGAACAAGGCGCGCTTCCCAACGTCGATGGCCGCAGCAGCTGCGTCGCCAGCCTCACCATCATCCGCAGCGGCGCCTGTTGCGAGTCCGCGCGGTGCGCCTGTGGACGAGGAGGCGGAGAGCGAGACGGCCCCGTCTCCTATTCGCCTGGTCGGCGTGCCACTGAAGGTTCACATTCAACGGCTACACGAGAAGGAGCAGCAGCGCCGCCGCCAGCTCGAGCAGCAACAGAAGAAGGCGCAGGCCCCGTCGCAGTCGTCTCGGCAAAGCGGGCCGGCGAAACCGACGTTCGGCTCTCCACTTGCGCACGGTGCGGTGAAGGGGATGGTGCCGGCGCCTGGCGTCATCTCGAAGAAGCCAGTCGACTCCACCGCTGCCAACGGCGTCACGCCAATGGTCCCGTCCGAGGCTGTGAATGAAGAAGACAACAACACAGCACCCGATACACGCAACGAGGACGACACCACCGGGGCGTACAACCCCGAGTGGAACAGCGGCAGTGACGTCGACAAGGCAGAGGGAGACAACGATGATGTCTACACGCGCGCAGCGAGCACGTACGATATCGCAGCGACACTGCTGGCTCCTGGGCTGCCAACGGAGACCGATGATGCCGTCATTAGCGCGCTGCCGTCGCCGACTGAAAAGGAGATTGAAACGGCGCAGCGAAGTCTGACGTCGACGCCGTAGTGTCTCCCTCACGCGCTCGCGCGGTGAGCCGCGGTGCACCTTTTGCTGTTCCCTTTACTTTCTCTACATTGTTTTTGATCGTTTTTTTTTCGTTCATTACCACAAACAAAAAAGAATTGCGCGAGGTCTTTCTACATCTTCTCTTCCTCTCTCTCTATCTTTCCTGGATGTGTCTCGTCCTGAGTTGCTTCAACTTTTCTTCTTGCTCTTGTGTGATTTTTCTCCCTTTTCGCATTCTTCTCCGCGTCTCGCTCTCACGCTTCCACTGTCGGCTGCAACACTTCCTGTACTGCTTGCTCATCTACGTAAAAGCAAAAGAAAGAAAAACAGTATCCAGGAGAAGCACGTGCGCGATATGTGTAGAGAGCGCGACCCAGAGAGAGCAGGATCCCAGCTAATAGGAACTGACACGCATACAAAAAAACTTATGAAGAGTCACTCTTCACGTTTCTCACAAAAAAAAAGGAGACATGAGAACACAGACTCCGCATCTACCCTGTGCGACACACTTACTACCTTTTGTTTCTTGTTCCCATTTCACTTCCAAGTGAAAAAACAACAAAAATAAAAAAAACAACACATTACGCTATCATGCACTTCTACTCACATTTTCTCCATTTGTAAGCACGTTACATGACGCACACGCACACACACAAAAAGATGTGCGAGGCTCGCTGTGAACAGTGTCACATCCAGACTGTGACTGTTTCGCGTGTCTTCTTTGTCTGATCCTCAACCGAGATCAGACGCTACTTGCTCACATGCGCGTATTTTGATATCCTCAGCAGTGGTGTGCAGCTCAGCCGCACATCTAACCTGTTCATCGCGAAATGTGCTTTTACTCCACCCTTCTCTCCCCCTTCCAATGAACGCATCCTTCTGTTTTGTCATGTGTTGTTTGCTTCCGCTCCTCTCCAGAAGTCAAAGATCCTTTTCTTTTCTTTTTTCATTTTTTTTTTTGCATTCCCACTTTTTACGTGTCAACTTCTATTTCCAATTTCTCAAGTTGCGTTGGATTGGCTACCTGAACGTGGCCTTGTGGCTTTCTTCCCCTTTGTGTCTCGCTTACTCACATTCCTTTCTTTTTTGTCGCTTTCCCTTTTCTCGGTTTTCGTGTATTGCATCATCGCTGAATCTGTTACGGCACATCTCTGAACCTCACGTCAGGCCATCCAGGCGGCTTGATTCCGTCTCTCGAAACATTGTGGAGGGCTTCTTCTCTTCTATCTGTTTCAGCAGAAGGGAAACATCGTTCTTTTTTTTCTCCAATCACTCACCCCACAGTGCCTGTATCTCTCTCTCTCGCCGTGTGTGTAGCTGTGTATATATCATCCATTTAGGCGCCACGTCTCCACCCTCCATGAGTGCACTCAGCAGTCCGCATGGACCGGCTCCTGGCGCAACACGGGCGGCACCGGCAGCCGCAGCCGCATCCGCAGGAGGAGGAGGAGGTGGTGGCTACCGCTTCATCTATCCACCGGATGCGGCCGCCGCTGATGCCGAGTTGCGTGAGATCGTCGCCCGCCGCGGGTCCGAGAGCGAGACGGTCGTGGACGATGGCGAGACCCCTCCCGTCGTCTCGACACCCTCGGTGCGGCGTAGCAGCTACATGAGCCGAGCACAATCGTCACCGGCGCAGCTTGTGACGACGATGCGGATCGGCGGCATGCGCATGTCCGTCGTTCAGGACCGCGTCGCACACGACGCGCCGGGGCCCCCGATCCCTGTGATGGATGCCGCGGTCGTGGAACGCAACCGCCCAGAACACCTCGCACGCCGACGACTGCAGGAGGAGTACCACAGGCGACCTCGCGTGGTGCTGGACAAGGCCCCGCTTTTGATCACAGTCTCCGTACTCGATCACGAACACTGGGCCGGAGGTCTGCTTGGGCTTGCCGCGTACTTTTTGTCGTGCGGCTGTGCGTCGAAGAAGATGCCACCCGCACTGGCGATGCGTCTCTCCGGCGGGGCGGCCCCACCCACCACCACGGGCGCCACGTGCCCGTCTGAACGCGTTCGCCAGGAGCAGAACAGACTCATTCTCAGCAACATGACCCCCGAGAATGTGAACCTGGACGATATCCTCGCCATGGGGAACTACACGATGCGCAACACCTCCACTCAGCCGCGCGCTCGCCACGGTGCGGCGCAACAGCCGACCAATACCACCACCACCACCACCACCACCACGAACCCCTTTGCGTACCCAGGCCCCTCGCCAAGCATCTTCTTCGACGACGGCCACGGCGACGCACCGCTGGAGCAAGGCAGCTGGGATCCCACGTCCTCTGCGGTGGAGGTGCGTGGAGGGCGGCACGACCAGCGATCCGCTCGCAGACCGTCGTCCTCGTCGTCGTCGTGCGTGCCACTCAACTACCTGTGCCACCGGCTCTGCTGCACACGGTGCACCGTGGCGCATCAGACGGCCCTGCTGTTCGAGGAAGAGCAGCAGCGCCGGCGATTCCCAGCCCGGTTCTGCTGTGAGTGCCTCCTTGGCGCGGAGGGGCACTACGGCCGCTCGCTCGCTGTGATGCTCGTCATGGACGCGCTCTCGCTAGGCTGGTGCCCGTTCGGCTGCTGTTACATGGGTTGCGGTACCCTCTGGTACACGTGGCGCCTTCGCTATCTAGTGCGTCTGCGCTACCGCATCAAAGGCCTGGCGTGGTGGGACCTGGTGGCGGCGTCGTGCTGCGCCGTGTGTGCCGTCGACCAGCTGACATCCGAGATGGCAACGCACGGTCTTCCGGAGGATACGCTACTGCCCGACGTGGCTCGCATTGTGCAAATGTCGTAGACTCCGTTGAGTACGCCATTGCTTTCTCTTTTTAACTTTTTTGTTTTCCTGCTTTACTTTTTCTAAAAGAGAACTCATATAGCTTTTCTTTTTTTTGGTCGTCGTCGTTATATATATTGAGGTGCGCTTCCTTGCACTCTGCCTCCATTGCTTACTGATTGTTGATTTTGCAGTCGTTTCGCCCGTCCTTGTCACTCGCCAACCAATCTCTGTATATTGTCTTTTTCATCTCTTACTTGATTTCAGTCTTGTTCGGTTTTCTGTGTTTCTTTTTACGGTTTTGTTTTTTCCTCTCTCCTCTCTTCTTGATTTCTTCTTTTTTGTGCTTCTTCTTCTCTTGCTGCCGGATCCACGTTCTACACAAACGTGAATGACTCACTCCTGATGTATTTTTGTACAAGCAATGCAATGAAAAACAAGCAAACAAGAACAACAACAACGACAGCACCCGAAAAGACACGAAAACTTGTGACTGTGCATTTTTTCCTCCTCTTCTATCTTCACACCAAGGGCAACCTTTTTCTCTCTGCCCCCCCTTTCCCGATTCGGCTCCCGCTTCTTCACTTCTCTCTCTATGTCGACCCCGCCGAGGTTGCAGAGCACCTCAAAAGGCAGCTCAACACGTGCACTCTACGCACTCCAACCAACCAACAATAACCGATCAAAAGAAGAACACGTTGTCAAAGACATCCTTGTGCCTGATGTTGAAAAACGAAAACAGCTTTCCCTTGTCTGAAAAAAAAAGGTCGAGGAGCACGTGAATGTGTCACGGTCCCGTCGGCATAGAGCAACATTCCCCTCCCCCTTTCGGATGGATACATATCCACGTGCTCCTCGCCTCCTCCTCTCATGCTGTGAGGTGTCAGATGGCATCACAGTTCAATTCAGCGTCTATCACGACACGCCTTATGTCGACGGTCTAATCCTCCCCAGCGCACGCACTTCTCTGTCTCTCTCTCTGTCTCTCTCTCACACACAAAAACCTTCGCTCTCCCATATTTCCAATCGTGGGTACCCCGAACAGCACACGCACACACACAAGCACACACATATATATGCTTCAGACGGTGCACCAGCAGCGGCTGTCGTTGATCGCGAAATGCAAGGACCTGGAACAGCAGACGGACGCGCTGCTGGCGCGCTTCACGAGCACAGAAGCGGACCGAGTTGCCACGGAGGCGCGTGTGGCGGCACTGGAGTTGCAACTTGCGGAAGCTGTTCGTGCGCGTGAGGCGCTTGCCACGGAGCAGTCCTCGCTGCGCACGCAGCTCACCGAGCAGGCAGCGACACTAGCGGCCTGGCGATGTCTGGAGAAGCGCCTGCGACGCACAGAGGCGGACCTACAAGGCTTGCAGAGAGCCTGTGTCGTCTTCACGCCAGAAGAGAGAACTCTCAGGAGCGCCGACAGCGACGATCACAGCCGCCGCGGACGACTGCTGCGCGTTGTGGATCCGTACACGGTGCACGACACCACGACTGACCTTTGCTACATCGTTGATGCTGTCCACCCTTCACCATCGACGGCTACTTCCTCACCGAACAAACCATCACCCAACGTGCTTGACGAGGTGGTGCTCGCCGTAGCGTACGAAGCTGCAGAGGGCATCAGTTCAACTCTCGTGCTCGGTGGACCATCATCATCATCATCGTCCACTGCAGATGCGATTCAGGATGAGATGCTGCTAGGCGGACGCCACCACACATTCGCGTCGTCCCCAAGGGCGGTGCTGAGCACAGATGGCCTGCTTGTGTCGACTGTGCGGCAGGTGCTGCGCTGCGTGCAGAAGGAGTCGGTACAGTACCGCGTGCGTCTCTCAATCGCCCAGTTGAGTCCACCGAGCTTGTGCGATGCGGCCGCGGTGGATCTCCTCGCAGGGCTGGCCACCACGTCGCACGCGGTGGTGTCACGCGATGCAGAGAGCTTCGTCTCGCTCACAGCCGTGCCGCGGCTTGCAGGGCCAGCGCGAGCCGATGCCCAGAACGGCCTACTCACCTCTGCTGCCGTCGTCTCTGCGCTGCCCATCGCATCTGAGGACGACGTCACACGTCTCGTGTCGCACGCACGACGCCGCCGCGACGGTGTGTTGCGCGCCCAACTCGAGGAAATCGCCCTGGTGCATCGCGCCTCGCGTGCCGCACCTGACGCGTCAGTGAACTCCTCTTCTGTTGCGGATTTGGCGGGCGGGCTCGTGGTGGTGCTCACGGTGGAATCTGTCGATGGCCGTGGACAGTTCCGGCGTGCGGCGATTCGCTTCGTGCAGCTACCACGCGCGTCACCAGCGTCACCAAGAACAGGTGTGTGGCATCACTGGTCCGAGGCGGCAGTGCGTGCGCTGATGGACGCCGTACATGTCGCTGCCGCTGCTCCCGCTGCTGCATCTTGCTCGTCGTCGTCAGCTGAGCCACGCGAGGGCCGCTTTCGTGGACTCGGGACGCTTGGCGAGTTCATGCATGAGCTCTTCAGCGGTCACAGCAAGGCGGTCTTGCTGTGCTGCTGTCCGTGTGAGGGCCTTGCACGCGCGCCTCTTCCAGATGTGCCTGGGGCGGCTCTCGAGGTGCACTGTACGTCCACGGCAGTCAGTGAGTGGCTTCAGCTGGCGCACGACTTTTGCCACGCCGTGCACCACGCACCCTCCGCTCAGGAGCCGTTTTGTATTCCTGAGGAGGTGCTTGAACTCCAAGGTCATCTAGCCGGCAGCCGTCCGGCCATGTGACCACTCTCGAGTTTTTTTTTGCACTAGATCCCAGCTTTTTGCTCTTTTTGACTTAGAGAGTGTCCTTCACTCGCAACAACAAACGTAGAAACAACAGCAAACATAAATAGAGACGCACACACGAATCACGCTTATTGCACTGTATCCGCTTCATTTTTTCTTTCTGCCTGGATGGCACGACGTTTCATGATCGTCCTTCTGATGCTCACCGTCACTTTCACTTCCTTCTCCCCCTACTCCCCCCATCCAACTGATCGGCGCATGTCACACTAGATTGCGCGTGACAAGTTCGTCACCAGCAACGTGTCCTTGGCAGTCGGATCCAGTATTCCTTTTCTTTTGTCGCTTCACATCTTCCCATTTGGACGTCTTGCCGTTTACTGTCCCCCCTTTCCAAGTGGACACACACACACACACACACACACACGAGTATTGCCTTCCTGTGACGGCGCGACGCTATCACTTCTCTTCTCACCCACGTACACACGCATAGAACACAGAGCACACTATTGCTTCTCTCATTATTTGGCACAAAAAATAAAACAATCAAGAAAGACCAACGTATCCTTGACACACACACACGCACACACTCGTGTACAGCATGACCCGCTCTCGCCGCATGCTGGAGGCGCAAAGGAAGCGGGAGCGCGATGAGCTGCCTCTTGACGAACTGGCAGGCGGCCTGCGTCGCAGCACGTCCGCCTCACCGGTCAAGCCGCCGCGTCCCGCGAGCGACGACGAGGCACGCACGAGCCCACGCCGATCGTCACGCGCGCTGATGCAGCAGTCGCCAAGCAAGTCGCAACGCACGCCGCCTCGTGCGCTCCGCCGCGTCGACGTCCAGGCCAAGCCGAAAGCGTCGCCCACGGCTGCTGACGACGAGCAGGACGCGCAATCAAGCCGCTCCCTTAGTCCACCGCCTCTTTGCGTATCCTCCTCCGCCCCACATCGGCAACAGCAGCAGAGAAAGCCAAACACTGACGCGCACAATCTCAGTCCGTCCACTGCTGACCCGTTGATGGGGCGACGAAGCAAAACGCCGGGCACACGCTACCCGGCCCACCTTCTGCAGGTCGCGGGCAGCGAGGCGCACCGCACAAGCCTCTCGCCTCGCAGGTCCTCGCAGAGCTCTCAGTCCACCGCGACACCACCGCGCGTGGCCGTCACGCCGCCTTCGTCATCTTTTCAGGCACCTGAAAATGCGCAGCAGAACCCACAACAACAACAACATCAACAACAAGAACTGTCTCAAGTGATTTCGGCCCAGCCCTGCTCACCAGGGCCGTCGCCGTCGTCTCCCCTCAGCGCGACGTTCTCGACGCAGCGGCCGGCATTCCGTGCGGTCGTGTCGCCGGGCATGCTGCCACAGCACTTCTCGCGCGCAGGATCGCGTCACAGCACGCCGATGCTGAGCCAGCAGCCTCCGTACCACACCACCACGATGACGACGGTCGCACTTAGCGGTGAGTCAGGCCATGGGGCTGAACACGCAGAGGATGAGCCGTGGTCGCTTCTCCCTCCGTCGATGCAACCGTTTCTGCACGAGGTGCGTGACACAAACTCGCTGACGCCTCCGACGGCGCCGTCGTACGCTGATATCGTGCTCAACACACCACCACCGCCACAATCATCAGAAGCACAGGCGCCAGAAGAAGTCCCTCTCTGGAACGCGTTTCCTTCCGCGCCCGTTTCGCCAATGCGGCCTACCCGTGCCGACAAGGACGGCGAGGAGGAGATGGCGCAGGTCACCGCGACACCACCGCCACAGGAGCCCGAAGGACAGGAGGAACACGCCGTCCCGTTGAAATCAGAATGGTCGCCATCCTCCACCTCCACCGACCATAAACCTGATGTGGAGCCACACCTGGAGGACTACAGTGGCTTCTACAATCGCGGCAACGACTGTTACGCGTGCAGTGTGCTGACGCTGCTGCTGCGGAACGAGTTATTTCGCGACCGCCTCCTTCACTCGCCGCCGATGATTGCGTGGCGGCTGTATCACGGCGCCCCTCTCGCGGCCACGTGTGTCGAGAGCGGCTACCGTGCCCAGCCTTTCGTCGTCGCCGCTGGCCTGAAAAAGGAAAAGAACCGCGCGGCGCGTGCGGCAGAGATAGAAGTGATGAACGCCTTGGAGGCGCGGTATGGCTTTCGTCTCAGCGCGGACGACGCCGAGGCCCTCGTCGATGAGGATGAGAACGAGGAGTCCGAGCAGCACGATGATGTCACCACCTCCCACGCTCGCGAGACGGTTCACAGCGCGCTGGCCTATTTGGTCGGCAAGCAACAGAAGCGTGAAGTTATTGTGCACCGGGTCAATGATCGGCACGAGAGCATCGCGGTGCGGCGCGCGCTTCAGGCCAAAATGCTGTCCGTGTCTGATGATGGGCGCCGCTCTCCGGCATTTTTTGTCGGCGTGAAAATTTCTGCACTGGCCAATCTGTTCGATGGTGAGTTCTTCATGGGGTACCAAGAGGATGCCCACGAGTTCCTCGTCGCACTCGTCAACAAGCTCGAGGAAGAGGCCGTTCGCTTCGAGAAGAAACGTCGACTGCTCGTTGAAAGTCGCACCAAAGCCAAGTGTGAGGTGCCGGCGGGGAGTGCGAAGGAGGGCTCAGAGAACGACGACGATGCGCAAGATGGTCACGGGCCGGTCGCACACGCGTCTGGCTTCGATTCCTCTCCCTTGAAACAGGGTGTGCCGCCGATCGATGAAGAGGCCGCAACCGCAGAGGACCGTGGCACTGTTGATACCGACAGGACGAACGACAAGACCGATACGGATGACGCTGCGTCTTCGCTGGCTGCACTCACGCGCTCGGTCTGGGTGAACCAGCTTCTGCAAGGCCGTCTCTTGAGCATTACCCGATGCCGACACGCAGGCTGCGGGCACGAGATCATGTCCGAGGAGCCGTTCATGAATCTCACGCTGCCCGTCACGCTGACGGCGGAGAATCCACCGCCGACTACCACGGTGAGCCCGGCTGACAACCAGACTAGTGACGACGGCGATGATGAAGTGGTCAGGCGGACTGCACAGAAGACGGCTATTGCTCCACTACCACCACAACCGCCACCGGTGCCGTCGCTGTCGTCACTTTTGCGGCAAACAATGCAGTACGGTCTTCTCGAAGGCTACGCGTGCGACGCGTGCCAGACAACAGGGGAGTCGTGGCAGGGCGGCTGCTTCCTCGGGTCACCACCGCCCTTGTTGCTCGTGCAGCTGAAGCGCTTTGCCGTGTCATTCGCCAACGGTGAAGCCGTCATCACAAAGGAGGGGTGCCCTGTGAACGTGGATGGCACGCTGGTGGTGCACGCCCTCCTTGATGACCTCACGACAGCGGCGCCTCCTCCGACGGTGGCGGCCTGCTACGACAGCGCGACTCGACACTTCGGCACGCCGCTGTCCAATCTCGAAAAGAAAGCGACAGCCACTGCGACGGGATCTGCCCACGAGGATCATGAAGAGGACGAGACCGTCGGCGACGTTGTACTTGGTGGGGACGAACCACAAGTGCGCGCCCTCCGTGCTGAGTACCGTCTCAAGGGCCTCGTCATGCACCTCGGAAACACACTCCACTTTGGCCACTACATCGCCGAGTTTGCCGTCGAGGAGGATCTGTCGTCAGAGAGCGAGAGCGACCTCGACGCCGACGACGTTGCCGTGAAATCAGAGACGATGGGCAAGGAGACTGGTGCCCAACGCAAGCGACCTCGCGCGATTGTCGACGGCTCTGACGACAAGTGCGATGAGCGGAAGGGCAAAACTCACCAGCGCGGCACGCGCTTTGTCTGGCGAGCGGCGAACGACAGTCGCGTTGCAACGCTGGATAGTGCGCGCTTGTGGGAAGGCCTCCAGCACAGCCGCACGTGCTACCTGCTGCTCTACGAAAAGATCAAAGAGGACGTTGTCGAATGCCCTCTGTGGTCTGTCATCCCTCGCGGTGCTGCCTGTTTTTGAGCGGCCCCCCGCCCCCGTATCGGCTTCTTTCTTTGTTCCTTTGTTTGTTTATTCCCCCCTTTCACTCCGTTGTCTCTCTCTCTCTGGTGCAGCAAAGTACATGCACATAAAAACAAAAAGAAAGCATACCCACGGCACGACAGGTGCGGCATTCACAATGCACCGCAACGCATTGCGACGTGAGCGCGCAGAGCGTTCACCTTGGAATGGGAGGTGGAGGGCTGGGGGACTCACCACCGTCTGTATCCTCTCCCTTTTCCCTCTTTCAGCACTGGAATGAACCATCGTTGTTGTCTCGCGAGGCTCATGAATCGAGCGCGATGTTTTCTCATTTGTTCTTTTTCTCCTCGCTCTTCCTTCCACTGTAGGTGCGCCCCTCAAATCACTCTTCTCACGCACACAATCACCTCTCTTCTTCTCTCCCCGGCTGTCTTGTGCGTCTTCTTTGATCCAGCAAAAAGAAAAAAAAACAAAACAAATAGTATTCCCTCCTTACCATGCTCTCCATTCGGTTGTCTCTCGTGTGCGCCTTGCATGTGGTTGTGACGTGTGCGCTGCTGCTGTGGTTCGCACAGGTGGCGATGCCGTACACCTTCTTTGTTGCCGACGCACCCGCCACGGTGCCCTCCGCTTCCTTGTTACAGCCTCTTTCCTGGACCACGGTCCCTGTTGTGCCGCGTGCGTCTGACCTGCACGGTGGTACGGAGACACAACAACCAACAACAACAGCACGCTGGCTTCGCTTTGCGAGGTCCGCGCACGACGCGGATGAAACAAATCAGGCCGCTCTTCTTCGCTGTGCCGCTTTCCACCTTGCGCTTGGTCTCGTGACCTACATCGTGACACAATACGTCATCATCCCTCCGTACGGCCGCCACGCGGTACTGTCGCCACTGCACGTCACCATTCCCGCGCGCCTGGCGTGGATGCTGCAGGAGAGCCCCACGCTGATGAACGTCGCGTACTTTGTGCTAATTGAGTACCCTGCTCACGCTGCTGCTGGCGCCAACACTGGGTCACAGACAATAAGGTACGGTGGACACGTCTGGGCGGCTGTGCAGCACTGCCGGCTGACGCTCATGCTGTTCGTGATTCACTACGTGCATCGCAGCTTCCTCTATCCTCTGGCGATCTCGAAAGAGGCGAACCGCGTGCCTGTTCACGTGGTCTGGTCGGCGACGATCTACTGCTTGTTCAACGGTCGCCTCCAACTGCTGGCAAACCTGAAGCTCTTCACTGGCTTTTTCGGCGACACCGAGGTGGCGAGCAGCAACAGTTTCCAGTACGTCAACTGCTTTCTTGACGGCAACGCGATCTGTCACCTGGGTGATGCGAGCATGTCGGCGGCCTCCACAGCGCGATTGCTGCTGTTCGTCTCGACAGGCCTGTGCGGTGCCTTCTTTCTCGCTGGAAGCTACGCGTTCTTCTACGGTTTCAAGATGAATACGGATGCCGACTACACGCTCCTCTCTCTTCGCGCGCGCCGGTTGAAGCGTGACGACGACAATGACGGCGCTTCAGGCATCACCGTCCAGCAATCCGCGTCTCGCTACGTCATCCCCCACGGTGGACTTTTCGACCGCGTGTGTTGCCCGAACTTCTTTGGCGAGATTGTGGAGTGGTTCGGCTACGCGTGTGCGGTGGCGTGCACGTCTGCGTTCCCGCATGCGACGTCGTGCTGGTGTGACGTGCGTGCCCTTGCCTGGGATGGGCGATGGATGCCGCCCGCGCAGCTGGCACCCGCCTTGGCCGCTCTCAGCTTCCCCGTGTACGTGCTGGCGAACCTGGTACCGCGTGCGGTGGCCCACCACGCGTGGTACGCCAGGACCTTCGGTGAGGCCTACACGTCTCTCAACCGCCGTGCACTCATCCCTGGCGTCTTCTGAAGTCACTCCATACACACAACGTGACCGCGGACACACCTTGTTTACCACCCATGACCAACCACACACACACACAAAAGAACAACAACATCATCACAGAAACATCTATTCGACGGGACCGGTTACACAACAATGGCAACAACAACGAAACTAAACAGCGTTATCCCATCACCACCAAAAGCAACAACTACAAACCCTCTCCCGCTCCTCCTCCTTCTTCTACTTCCTCACGTTTTCATTTCGAGGTGACTAGAAGGAACGACCAAGCAAACTCGCGAGAAGCTGACGTAGTACAAGAACGCGCAACTCTTTCCAACTTTTTTTTTGTATTACTGCTTGTTGAACACGCCCGCCCGGTTAGAAATACCACATTCCCCTGACTGATTTTTTGTTTTGTTTTGTGTACCACTCTCTTTCTACCTTTCCCCCTTTCCTCCTTTCCATACTGTGATCGTTTTTTTTTTTTACCTTGTCACAGCACGATGTCCAAGGCAGCCGTATCGCGTCCACGTGTGTACATCCGCATCCGTCCCCTGAACGAGCGTGAGAACAAGGAGGGCAAGGGCGAGGTCGTCGCACACGGCGATCAGCGCCAGAAGGATGTGCTCTTCTTCAAGAAGGAGGAGAAGGAGCCGGAGCTGCAGGTCCGCTTCGACCACATCTTCGACCGTCAGGACTCGCAACAGGAGGTGTTCGACTTCATTGGCCCCGAGGTGGAGCGAACGCTGTTCAGCGGCTACAACGCGTCCATCTTCGCCTACGGCCAGACCGGCTCTGGTAAGACGCACACCATGGAGGGCGACAAGACCAAGGGCGGGGTGCGCGACCCCGAGGCGGGCGGTATCATCCCGCGCATCATTCGCAACATCTTCGACCAGTTCACGTCGAACGCGGACATAACAGACGCCGTGGTGGAGATGAGTCTGGTCCAGATCTACCAGGAAAAGATCCAGGACCTCTTTCAGAACCTCAAGCAGCTCGACATCCACATGGACAAGACGGGTGACTACGTCGCCCGCGACGCGCTGTGGCAGAAGGTGCGCAACGTGGAGGACTGCATGGAGCTCTACGCCGACGCCTCCAAGAAGCGTGCGACCTCGGCAACGGAGATGAACCTGGTCTCCTCGCGCAGTCACATGATTCTCATGCTGAAGCTCCAGTGGGACGAGCCCACGCTGCCGGGCTCCCGTGCGCAGCTGAACCTCATCGATCTCGCCGGCTCCGAGCGTCTGGACGAGTCCGGTGCGACCGGCAACACCATGAAGGAGGCCATTCACATCA
Organism: Wallacemonas sp. MBr04; assembly: GCA_030849635.1. Classification (NCBI taxonomy): domain Eukaryota; phylum Euglenozoa; class Kinetoplastea; order Trypanosomatida; family Trypanosomatidae; genus Wallacemonas; species Wallacemonas sp. MBr04. The sequence goes on from JASANR010001575.1 coordinate 140,764, forward strand.
ACAAGTCACTCAGCGCGCTTGGCAACGTCGTGACGAAGCTCGTGGAGCAGGCGAAGCACCCGAACCGCCGCATCCACATCCCCTACAAGGACAGCAAGCTCACGTACTTGCTGCAGTCGAGCCTGGGCGGTGCCAACCTGGTGCATTTTATGCTCGCCATCTCGTCCAGTGCCATGTGGCGCAGCGAGACCGTATCGACGATCGAGTTCGGCAAGCGTGCGCTACAGCTCGTCCTGCGCCCGGTGCGTAACGCCATCGACTACACGCGTCTGGCGGAGATGGAGGCGATGATCGAGAAGATGCGGTCGCACATCCAGTCGCTCGAGGAGGAGCTGCAGCACCGCAACACCGCCCCCGATGGCGGCGCGAACTTCCTGCAGATCCAGCGCATCGCCCAGGACGACGACGATCGCCGCGCGCACCGCCGTGGCGAGCGGACGCGCAACCGCAAGCACCTCAAGCGCCAGACCGAGCTCACCCGCATCATGGCGAACCTCCCCGAGACGTTCGATGACCTCACCTCGCACTGCGTTCTCTTCCCCGAGTCCAAGGGCACCTTTCGCGAGCTCGGTGGACTCGAGAGGCTCATCCACTTTGTCGACAAGTCCGCCTCCACCTTCTACCGCTCCAACGCCGCGCAGACCATCGCCAGTGTCATCGACGACAAGGGCCGGAGCATCTTCGCGGAGCTCGACGGCATCGCCGCGCTCACGCGACTCCTGCAAGTCAAGGAGGAGCGCTGCAAGGAGGCGTCCTGCGTCGCACTCGAGGCGGTCTGCCGCAACTGCCGCAAGAACAAGGACGCCCTCGCGCCGATCGTCTACGAGGAGCTCGTCGATCTCATCTACGGCTATCCGAACCAGCAGGTGCAGGAGGCGGCATGCGCAGCCGTCGCGTCCATTGTTGACGGCTACGCTGAAGCGACGAGGCGTTTTGAGAAGCTCGACGTCGTGCCCAAGCTGCTGGAGACGATTCGCATCACTCCGGAAGAGGTCGTCAACCTCACCAAGGCGGCCACCAACTGCGTTGGTCGACTGGCGCACGGCGACACACGCATGCAGCAGCTCATCGCCTCTCTCGGCGGCATCGACCTGCTCATTGACGTGCTGTTCAGCCCTGGCGGTGACCGTGACCACCAGGTCCCCATCCTCGCCTCCTACGCGCTCGTGAACCTGTGCTGCAGCAGCGCCGACAACCTCACCATGGCGAAGGAGCACCCCCGCTACTTCGAGGTCAAGTTTCGCCTCCTCGAAGGCCTGGCGCGTGCCTTTGGCCTCAACACCGCGCGCGAGGGCTTCGGCCGGGCCACGGCGCAGGAGACGGCGCTGCCCTTCCCGTACTTTGGCGTGACCGTGCAGGACGAGTGGACGACGTCCTCCTCCGGTGGCCGCCCGATCTTCTCCAGCTTCATGGACAACCCGCAGTTCTACCTCAAGGTCAGCGGCGATGGGCCGACCGACGTCGCCTTCATCATCCAGGACACCTTGTACGAGATGCGGATGCGCAAGAAGCGCAAGAACAACGCCGTCTACATGGGCATCGCCATCTTCGAGGGTGACGCGGACCTGGCCAAGGAGGGCCTGAAGCAGCTCGACTTCCACGGTCGCATGGTCGAAATCGGCAAGTACACGTCCAACTGCGAGAACGTGCTGCACTGCACGCTCTCACCCAGCGAAACGCCGTATGTCGTCGTGCCCTTCACGAGCCAGCGTGGGCGGAAAACAAACTTTGCGCTCACCGCGTTTGCGGACAGGCCGTTGGAGCTGACAACCGTGCCCGATCAGATGGGCTGGGTCCACACCGTGCTCGATGGTAACTGGTCGGAGTTTACAGGCCGCAGCGGCGAGGGCTTCGACTGGCGCTGCAACCCACAGATTCGTCTCAACCCCAAGGCGGACTGCCGTGCGGTGTTTGTGCTGTCGTACCTGTCGCTCGATCAGCAGCGCGCACTTCTCAAACAACAGGAGGAGGAGGACGAAGAGCTCAACACCCGTCCACGTCTGCACGGGCGCCTCTTCACGAATGAGTTTGCGTCGCTGAAGCGCTACTTGAAGGCACTCGTACCGCTGCCTCAGGGCTCCACCTTTGCCGCCAGCAACGCCTTTGCGAGCAATAGCTACATCACCACCTCCGGCACGCTCAAGGCAGGCGAGCCGTACGTGTACATCCCCTTCACGGAGACGCCGTTTCAAGACACCTGGCGCGTCTCCGTCTACTGCGACACGGACGACATCACCATCTCGCCTCTCGCAAGCACGGCCAACGAGTGGCTCTGCAGCAGCTTCGCCTCGACGTGGGCCGGCAGCCCTATCACCGTGACGGCCGAGCTCGAAGGACGCCTCGTGGCCGTCGCGAACAGCCCCGGCTGCTTCCTCCGTGTGCGCCTGCTCAACAGCAAAGGCAAGAAGATTGGTGGCATCGACTCATACTGGAACAGCGAGGCCGCCGTGGAGTTCAAGACGGATAAGCGCCAGGACATCACCGTGCAGGTGGAGGGCGTCATGCGCAGCGACAGCGGGGCCAAGGGGCAGGAGCCTGCGCGTGATCGCAAGTTCGATGTTTTTCTCTTCACAGAGGAAACGTGCGGCGTGAAGCAGGTGAACTTTCAGGCCATTCCGAGCTTGTGGGCCGTCCCGATGCAGTCGACCTCTCTCAACGTGCTCCAGTACCCGCGCGTGCTGGAGGAGGGTGATGCGGGCCTGGGCGTGGTCGTGGCCGACGACGACAGCGACAAGTCCAGCGGCGCCGACGAGGACATCGAGGAGCTCCTCGAGGACCTTGAGAAGAAGGAGGAGGAGAACAAGCAACTCACCGACCGGCTCGCCCAGCAGCAGGAGGAGCTGCAGGCGCTACGGACTGGCACCGCCACCACTACATCGGATGGGCCGCGACCCACCACGCCACCCACGTCGTTGCCAACCTCGCCCAACGGCGAAGGCCCGGCACCGTTCGCGCGTTCCGGGAAGAAGGGCAGCCGGACGTCTCTGGTCCCCGAGCCACCCAGTGAAAGCCGCCATTCAGTGAGCGCTGGCCGGCGTGACAGTGCCGGCGGCGTCAAGAAGGCAACACGCCGCGGGTCCAGCGGCGGTCGTGGTAGCACCACCAGCAACACGAGCCACACCACCAACGGCAACGGCAACGGCAAGGGCAAGGCACCACGCGCGCCGGCGACGGCGACGAACAACGCCTCGGTGCAGGAGATGCGCGGCTCGATTGAGAAGAGTTTGCTGAAGCTCAACGCCTTGCACAAGCGTCTTGGCGCGGCGGCGGCAAAGGATCCGGCGGCCACGGCATACCAACGTGACGTGGAAGAAGTCCAGCAGCAACTCTTCGCTGCACTCAACAGCGGCGCGTGAGTGCGGCTGGCAACCAAGGGGACCTGCCTCCCTCCCCCCCGATCAGCGAGTCGATGTTGTACCATAAACGCACGAATGATATGTGAGTAGCCGAATGCAACACGAGGGGTAAAACAAAATGCCATGGCACAGAAACTGAATCCATACACTCGAATGTAAATTTTCCTGTTTTTTTTGTGTTTCTCACGAAGCCATCCGGGCGAGAGCGCAAACATTTAGATCTTCAGTGGACGCAACACGCACTTGTCAGCAGAGTAGACGGTCTGTTCCGTTTTCTCTTTCTCTCTCCACATGTGTCTGCGTTTGCGTGTACTTCTTCCGCTCTTCCCCTCCGTTTGTTCCCCAATCATTCTGGCTCTCCCCCGTTGTACAGTTGTGTGTCTCTGATGTCACACTATCTCTCTTTTTTCTTTGTTGTTGCCAAGCGAGTCTTTTTGATATTCATGATGCCTGAATGACAACACGTCTAGTTGTCCCCCTTGCTCACTGTGAACGCTCCACGCTGACGTGCTCTCCTGACGTGTGAGCTCTGCTTCCGCTGAGGCTATCACACCATCTGACTCGAAGAGGTGGAGCAAACGAGAACAAAGCGGTGAGCATACCATTTGCTATTTAGACAGAACGCTACACGTCGCACGGGGCCCTGGCTGTGTGTATGTCTGTGTGTCTTTGCTCATCACGCAACTTCTCTTTCTCACTTACATCCCACCTCATCTCTCTCTCTCCCAACCATGTCCTCTCGACAATAACAATAACAATAGCAGAGATACGTAGTAGACGCAACTAGCGTACCCCCAGCTTTTTCCCCGTCCCAATCCTCTTCCGTTCGTTAGACCTAGTAATGCAGCGCTTTGTCTCCTCGGCGCGTGTGGCGGCACCTGTGATGGCGACGTCCTCTAGCCTCTTCATGCCGATGCGCACCAAGTACATTCGTCAGCCCAGCGCGCAGTGGGACCCCGTCCACGAGGACATCAATGCGCACGTGAAGAAGCGCATCCCTGGCGAAACCCGTGTCGATCGCGTGAAGCGCTTCGCCCGCGAGTGGCGTAACGTGGAGCTCGAGCTCGGTGTGTACAAGGACTCCCGCGGTCGTGAGATCAAATACCGCAAGACGTTCGTCTACCGCTACACCTACCCGAACGCGTTTGATGAGTTCTGGTGGCCGTGCAAGTAAAACAAAGGGCAGGCGCGGTTGAATAGTCCGTGGAGAGAGTGCGTGTACAAACTGTGGTACTGCCTCCACCACACACATGTGCATATGCATGTGTGTGTCTTTGCTCCGCCGTCCTTTCTTCTCTGATTTGCGTACGTTTCTCTCTTGTTTTCAGATGCTTTTTTTTTGTTTGTAGTAGTTCGCCACCGCACCGCTTGTGGTGCGTGGCCCGTTAGCGATGACCAATAGTAAGCTGCCCCTCACGCCCCCTCCCCGTTACATGAGCTTTTCTTTTCTTGTATGCTTCGTTAGCTTCACTGCGTTATCTGTATAGTGTGCCCAGCACAGTCAGTCTGAAACCCAAAAAATAATAACAACAGGAAAAGAATACGCGGTCGGTACACACTTGAATGCTTTGGGGTGCCATCACAAGTGCGTTTGTCCAAGTGAACAGGATCGAGTTTGCCGTCCTGACAGGCGGTCTCTCTTTTCTATCGCAACGACGCACATTACCACCAAATGCATCACTGCAGTTACCGAGCACGTCATACCGGCGATGCCCATACATTTCTCGTCTGCTCTCTTTGATGGCAGTGAATCCCTGTCTGCCACTTGGCGGACATCACAAGGAGCTACTTTCTTTGCGCTATTTTCTGTTTCTCAGCTTTCACATTGCCCGTTTCATCATCCACCTCCCTCCTCCCCTTTCTACAACTGCTCTCTCTCTTTCCCTTTCCCAGTTCAAAGGTCTGGTGTGACCCCGAATTTTGTTCGTTTGTTTTCATTCTTCATCTTCTTCTTCGCACCCCTCACGGACACACGACCGACTTGCTATGCTGCGTCGGTCTCAGATTGCTCGATATGATTCCTTTCAAGCAGCGCGCGGCGAGATGAGCGCTCTCTTTTCACCCTTCAAATCGGATGCCTCTCTTCGCTCCGCCGTGAGCCGGTACATCCTGCACCGCTCCCGACACCTTGACAGCCTGCACAAGTCGCAGCAACGCAGCTGGGTGCGCAGCAAGGTCTCGCTACTGCTGCAGGAGGCGCGGCGCAAGCAGAACTACGCCGTTGCGGAGGCGGCGCTGCAGGTCGCGCTGTCGTCGCCCGATATTGTCGACACGGTGGAGACGACGTGGTTGAAGGACGCACTCGCCTCGTGCACCTCGACAGAGGAGCTGCGGCGCCTCGACACAACGCTGCGTGCCTTCGCCAATCCCGAGAGCCGCAGTGCACTGCTGTCCTCGTCAACAGGCGGGCGTTCCACCACTGGCGCTGGTGACGCGCGCATTCAGTCGGCACTCGTTGCTTTCCTCAGTGCACACGACAGTCGCGGCGCGCTCAGTGCCTCCTCCTCCTCCGGCCGACCTCGTGCCTCGCGCTCCATGCGCCTGAGCGACGGTGAAGCGCACGGCGAAGACGAAGCCGCCCACTGGGCAGTGGCCGAGCGTGCAGCGGGGCGTGGTGACTGGATGGCTGTCTCCAACGAGCTCGACCGCACCACCACCACCACGACGACCGCCACCAGCACGTCACAGGTCGGCGAGCCACCATCTGAGGAGGCCGTCTCGCACGCGCTCGGCCACTTCACGCCACGTGCGACGGGCCAGGATCTCGTCCCACCCGATCAGCGCGCCCTCAACGCCTTGCGCCGTCTGCAGCGTCAGCGTGAGCAGCAGGTCATCGCGCCGAACCCTTCCTTCCTGCGCTACTTCACTCGGCAGGGTCTCGTGCGCGATGAGGCGGAGCTCATGGCCCTCTTCACGGCACTGCGTGATCGTCCGACAAAAGTCGGCTTTCGCCTCCACCTCTCCCAACCGCAAGGGCGACTGGCGCAACAGTATCTGCTGCCCGGACGTGCGGGTCTGGCACCGGTCTCGTGGCTGCCGCCTTTCACCGGGGCCTACACGCTGGACTGCGGCAGCGCGGTGCCGTACGACGCCCTCCTCGCGAATCGCCGTCTGCTGCAGTCGCTCTCGAAGGAGCGTGTCGGCGCGTACCAGAGCCTGTCCAGTATGCTGCCCGTGCACCTCCTCAGCCCTCAACCGGGCGATCGCATTCTCGACCTGTGCGCGTCGCCGGGCGGGAAGACGACGCTGTTGTACGACTACCTGGTCGGTGCCGAGGGGGCGTCGCGCGTGCCGTCCGCGGCTGAGGCGAGCTGCGTCGTCGCCAACGAGTTCGTGCGGAGCCGTGCACAGGCACTCGCCCTGCGTCTGCAAAACTGGTCCCCGCAGATCGCCATCACGAACCTGCGCGGTGAGTCGATGGACTACCTCAGCCAGGAGGGAAGCCTGGCGTTCAACAAAATCCTCGTCGATGCACCGTGCAGTGGCGAGGGCCGCATGGGCCGGGAGGTGATGGCGTGGCGGCTGTGGCATCCGACGCGTGCACTCGAGTACTTTGCCCGGCAGCGAGCGCTGCTGCAGCGGGCGGTGGAACTCTGCGCGCCGGGTGGCACCGTCGTCTACGCCACGTGCACCTTGAACCCGATCGAGAACGAGGCCGTGGTGGCCGCTGTTCTGCGTGTGTGTGGTGACAGCGTGCGGCTCGTTGCCCCGACACCGCTGCTCTCCGCGAAATCAGCAGAAGACGCGCCACATCTGTCACCGGGCCTCTCGTCGTGGTGGGTGCCGTCGCGCAGTGGCGGCTTCTACGGCACGGTCCGTGACGCACAGACGCAGACCGAATCGCTTGATCCGGATGTCTTCGCGCCGCTGGTCGAGAACGCGTCGAATCCCGCGCAGGCGGCACGCGAACAGCGCATTGCCGAACAGCTCCGCCACGGCTGCCATCGTGTGCTGCCACACTTGAATCCTGGCATGGACGGCTTCTTCATCGCGGTGCTGGAGAAGACTTCGGCGCGTGGGCATCTACCGTCCTCCTCCACAGCCGCCGGAAGCCGCATGCTTGACGCCCCAGGACGACGCGACAGTCTCTACGGTGGTGTTAGTGTTGGCCTTGACGAGAGCGTGGTCGAGAGCGTTCTCGGCCATCATCAGCAACAGCAGCAACCGACGTCGGCGCAAGCCACGAGCTCTGGTGCGACGGCGCGCTCCATTCTACATGAGAAGGGCTGGCTCACCCTGCCGTCGCACCATCCCCTCGTCCACAAGTCTCTCTCCCCATTCTTCGCCCAGAGCCCCGGAGAGGCTGGCCGGCGCACGCAAGGCCACGATGGCGCGGCTGCTGCTGCCGCTGCTGTTGCGCGCATGGCCGCGACGCTGGAGGCAAAGGGCTTGCACTGCACGTGGTCAGAGGCGGAAGGCCTTCGCGTGCTGTCGGACCCTCTCATACAAACACTGAGCAGTCTTCACGGCAACACACCAGCGCACAGCGACAGCACGAGCGCAGATGGGCACCACCGCCGCTCACCCGCATCTGGCGCGCTTGTTGAAGCGGGTGTGCTGCTCGTCACGAGCGGGGGTCGCTTAACAGAGGCGGGTGCGGGCTTACTCGCGGACCTGAACGTGCCGTGCCGGCTACTCCGCGTGCCCCTCACGTACTACTCTATTCTTCTCGCCAATCAGCGACTCGAGGTCCACGCAGGGCTTGATGGCGACGGCGATGTGGTGCGCCAAGCGCTGCGTACAACGTCAAACGGACTCGTCGGCACGCCGCACTCAGCCACACCGTTGTGGGCGGCCGCGGTGTTGAATCAGATCGGCCCACACGACGGCAACGCTGTGGTGGTGCTGCAACACGACCCAACGCCTGCTGAGACTGGTGCCGTGGAGGCACGGGGCAACGCCAACACCGGTCGTGACGCGGCCTCCGCCTCGTCCTCGCTCTGGGCCGTGCCGGTTCAGACGCGCCATCTGCCGCTCAGCCGCACATCGGGTGTGCGGGGCCCCGTTGTGGAGCTGACGCTCCTCCTATCCGCCCCGGCCCGACACCGCTGCACGGCCATGCTGGGCCGCGTCCAGCAGAGTGGCCGCAGGCGTTCCACACGCGGGTCTGCGGCGAGCCACGCGGCCACACAGGGGGCTCACGTGACAGACGCCACGCTGCCAGACGCACATCATCACGGTGCTGAGCGCAGCGTCCTGGATGCGCCTGCAACAGCCCCTGCCTCTCTCCTTGCCAAGGCTGCGGCTGCTGCTGAGCCCAAGACGACCAGTGAGTTTGTCTTTGAACTGTGATGTCAACAGACGAAGTGTTCGAAAGAACGAGCGAGATCAAGAGAGAGAGAGAGAAAAGCGAACTCCCGCTTTCCATGCTTCTCACATAAATCACACATGACATAAAAAACCAATCGAACAAACACAAAACGCAGCACACCCAAAAAGATAAAACTGCACAACAGAACGAAACGAGAATCGACAACGCACCATATTCTCTCTGTTGAAACGAAAGGGTGCACTGAGCGTGTTGAGACCAAAACTGTGTTCGACCCGTCTCACCGATCTATCGCGTCTCCCCTTTTCTTTCTCTCTTTTGCTGACCGACGCTCTCCAACCAATTTCGCTCCTCCCCTCTCTGTACATCATTTACTCACTTGGTTAAAGAAAGGGCAGCAGTGACAACAGCTTTTGCTGACGCGCACTCTTTCGTTTCGTTTCTTGCATTTGCTCTCTGGTCTGTTTTCATTTTTAGATTTGCTCACGCGCGCCGTTGTTTACGTTCTCTCTTTGCTACATTTTTGTTTGTTTCCCTTTCGTGCTTCACTTGCGTGCGTGTCTGCCGTCCATGTCGACAGCGATCCCAACACCAGGGGAGACTTTCCGCGGCGAGGACGGCACCGTCTCCACCATCTTGCCTGACTTTTGCGACCCGAACTACGAACCCCCAAAGGATGAGCTGGACGAGTACGCTGCCTGCATCGGCATCGACCCTGATAAGGAGCCGGAGCTGATGTGGATCGCGCTGGAGGGCCTGCGCGCACCGCTGCCGACGGGCTGGCGTGCCTGCGAAACCGAAGTCGACGACGAAGACGGTGACGGAGACAAGAAGGAGGTGTACTACTTCAACTTTGAAACCGGCGACAGCCTCTGGGACCACCCGATGGATGAAGTCTTCCGCGAGAAGGTCAAGGCCGAGCGCGCCAAGCTCCAGAAAAGCGGCGGTGGTGGTGGGGCTGCAGTCGGTGGCTTGCAAGGCGCAGCGGCCACAGCCGAGTCGAAGCGCATTAGCCAAGGGGCGACAAAAAATATCGCGGCAGCCTTGTTCGCTGGAGGCACGGCCAACAGCGCGAACAACAACAACAACAACAACAGCCGACTCGGCTCACTCTCGCTGATGGACAGTGGCGTTGGGGCTGGTCGTGGCATGCCCGATGTCTCGGACGTCCTGGCGAGCCCCAACACGAGTGCGTTTGGCGGCAGCTCTGTCCTGGGCGGGTTCCGGCCCTTTGGCCAGACGGGTCAACCCGGGTCCCCAGCGGGTGGCAGCGCGTCCTCTGCATCACGTGGACCGGTCACGATGAAGGACATCGAAGCGAACCTGCGCAAACGGATCGAGGACGAATTCGCCCCAAAGGAGCGGGAGGAGGAACTGCGCCGAGACCGCGAGGTGATCGAGACCCGCTCCCAACTCGATCGCGAGCTGACGGCGCTGAAGCAGCAGCTGGATCGCGCCTGGGAGGCCGACAACAACAAAACAGACGCTGAGCGTACCGCCGAGATTGATGGCGAAGCAAAGAAGATCGAGGAGGGCTGGACGCAGCGTCTCGCGGATGAGCGGAAACGCGTGTCGGAGCTGGAGGCGCAGATTCAAGCCAAGCAGGACGCGATCAAGGCCCTCAAGGAGCAGTCGGTGGACGTGCTCAAGCAGAAGCTCGCGGAGGCCAACGAGGCGGAGGTCAAGGCGCGCCGAGAGACACTCATGCGCGAGGTCGACGAGGAGCTCACCAAGAAGGAACGCGAACGAGCGGGCATTCTGGATGAGCTGCGCCAGAAGGGATCGCAGTCCGTTGCCACCGCCCGCACACGTCTCGAGGCGGACCACAAGAAGCAGCAGGAAGTGAAGGCCACCTACACAGCGAAGCTGCGCGCGGGTGCGGAGGAAGAGGTGACGCGCCTGGAGAAGGAGCTGGCCGAGCAGGAGAAGCGGCTCACGGAAGCACAAGGTCGCGCGTCCGCCCCAAAGGCGAGTGCGCCAACCACCTCCACAACAGCCGCAGCCGCATCATCCGGCATGTCGATCGAAGCCCTCACCGCCGCACTGGCCGCTGTTGAGGAGGAAACGCGCGCACTGGAGACGCAGCACAAGGACAAGCTGGCCAAGATCAAGGTGGAGTTCACGGTGAAGCAAGACACCGTCCGATCCCAAATCAAACGCAAGGAGAAGGAGGCCCTTGAGCAGAGCAACAACAGCTTCAACAGCTCCACCCTGCCGTCCCCATCCGCGTCCTCCGCCGTGCGGGAGCGGTCTGTCTCGGCCGCGGCGACGGAGCCGTCGACACCGGCTCTCTCCACGACTGATCAGGAGCGGCTCAAGGATGTGGAGAGCGCACTAAAGCGGGAGATTGAGCAGGCCAAGTCCAAGTACGAGGCCGAAACAGCATCGCTGATCGCCAAGTCTGCCGCTTCTTCTTCTTCTTCTGCCAAGGCGTCGCCGTCACTCAGTCGCGATACGAGCAGCATCGTTGGCAGCCCCAAGGACGCTGCGCCAGCCTCTGATTTCAACGACTCAGAGAACAGCGGCCCCTCACCGCAGGAGCAGCGCGCAAAGGATGCCGAGAATACCCGCCACATTCTCTCCCTCAAGCAGCTCGAAACCAAACACGAGCAGGTCGTGCGCCAGATCCGCGAGCGTCACCACAAGGCTCTCGCCACCGCCAAGCGTGTCGACCCGCGCACCGCTGCGAGCTACGCGAAGGAGATGACAACACGCAAGCGAGCGTGGCTGACGGCGAACCCGCAACCGCAGGCAGATCTGCCAAAGCTGGAGCCGGTCCCGAAGCTGATGTCCATCATGGGTGACGTGCCCGCGGTGGAGCCGCCAACGGAGGCGGAGCAGCAGGCATACTTCCAGGAGCGCCTTGCGGAGATGAAGGAGATGCTGGCCACGGAGGAAGACGCCGCCAAGGAGGCGATGGCCGCCCAGAAGAGCACGGAACTCGATGCGCTGGGCAACACGTACCGCACAGAACAACTTGAGGCCGCCAACGCACGCGTCGCAAAGTACCGCGATGAGCTCGACGCACCACTCAAAGCTGCAGCGGCTCGTGAGAAGGCCAGCACAATCGCCACCAAGAGCAGCCCTGCTGGGTTTTCGGCAGCATCTTCGGCCGTCTCTGCAGAGGAGCTCGCCACGCTCAAGGCGCTTGAGGATGAGGCCGCTTCGTTGCGCAAAGAACTGGAATCCACACGTGCGTCGGCAACGGAGGCCAAGAGCCAGCACGAGAAGGACACCGCCTCCCTACGCACGCGCATCAGTGCAGCTGACAAGCAGCGTGAGGCGTCTGAGGCTGCTGCACGGGAGAGCCGGACGGCTGTACCAGCCGCGTCGGCCCCCGCCTCCCTCACCAAGCGTCAGTCCTCGGCAGTGGCCTTCGTACCGGACTTCGACACCTACATCGCCAACGATGCCGCGACGGCGGAGGAGAAGGCGCTTCGCGACAAGTACCAAACCGAGCTCGCTCGTCTCAAGGCCGTCGCGTCGCAGGAGATGGAACTGTACGAGGCCGCTGTCCGAGAACTCGCTCAAGCCCGTGAGCGACAACAGCAACAACAGCAGCAGCAACAGCAGCAGCTGCCTCCGCCGGCTCCCATATCGGCCTCCACCCCTGTCAACCGCTCCACGATGGTGGCGGAGGCCGGTGGGACGCACGCATTTCCTCCTTACGCACACGACCACTCCATGTACCCATCCAATCCCGCGTCATCACAACCACGGTATGCGAACCCAGCGGCAGCAGCGGTGGCGGCTATGGGCGGCACACCTGTCTTCAACGGCAGCCAGATGGGGAACGGCAGCCTCAACGCCAGCTCCATCCACCCGGGCTCCGTGGCCCCGTTCTACAGCCCACACCACCAGCGCGTGCCGGAATTCCTCGACGACGACGACGGCGCTGAGGGCGATGACGATGTGCGGCGGCGACCAATTGGCACGATGATGATGTCGATGCCGAGACCAACGGCTGCATCCGAGCCGAACCCGGTCCCGCCCGCCCCGGCAGAGCACAGCGCGACCATGTCACCGACCGGCGCCATCGCTGAGGGCCTGTTTCCACGCGATGAGGCCTACGAGCACCGGCTGAGGTCCGTCACGCTTGCGTTGCGTGCGCGTCGCAGCAGTCTGCGCGATCGGCAGGCCCGCCTTGAAGGGCTGCGCGATGAGTGGCGGGCCGATATGGCTGCCTGCCGCGCAGCAAAGGATCGCTCCCAGGCACGCGTGCTGAAGCAAGTGAAACTGACCCTTGAAGACCAAGCGCGCGCGCTTAACGATGCTGTGCTCGAGACTAAGAAGGCCGGGCAGCAGCTCAAGCAGGAAAAGCAGCGTTACGAGGCCTTTGTGGCTGGAGGACCGGCGGGTGTGGAGCGATACGATGTTCTTGCGATGCTGGAGCACGTCGCGAACAAAACCGCCGCGCTTGAGCAGGCGCTGCTAGACCCGCGACGTGAGACGCGCACCACGTCACGCGAGCGCTCGCGGATTCGGGCCGCGTCGTCGTCAGCGAGGCTTCAGCAGGGTGATCAGGTAACATCACGGCATGTGAGTGCACGCAGTGCCAGTGCGAGTGCGAGTGGTGGTCGTGCACTCCATCCGGCGTCGACCTCCGCCGCACCACCGCAGACGGCGGAGACGAAGCGACCCGCCACAAGGGATCGCCAGCGTGCCCAAGTGGAGGCGTGGCTGCAGGACAGCTATTAAAAAACACACAAAAAAAGAAATATGTTTACGTGACGAGTCGTGCTTTTTTTTTCCCTTTTGCGTTTTTCTTTTTCATCAGAGGACTCCTCTCCGCAGCGTCACCCTGCGTTTCATCGTGAACAAATAGACTGTACGCCTTTAGATACACACAAGGCAAACAATCACTCTACCAAACGAGAAAGAGAACCGTAGAAAAGCAACACCATCAACGATGCTGTTGTGAGAGCGCTTCAACATTGCACATTGCAGTACTTACTGCAGCAGGCACGAACTTCTGTTCACAACTGTTCATGGTCTTCGACTCATTGTTTGATTGGCGGGTTCAGGACAGAGTCATCTTTTGCTGCCTTCCGTACACACACACACACTCTCCATTCCATATCTGCTCGGGATCCTCCTTTCAGTCACGCTCTTCTTTGGCATCTCTATCACCCCTGCTGATCTCTCTTTCTCCTCCCTCCTTCCTCCTCCCTCCCCTTTCTTTGTTGCGTGTGCGTCACTGAAGTATTCACAACCATATCGTGTCCTTCCCTTCCTCGTGTGAAGAGCATTTTTAGTCCCCTCTCGCTGCGCCGCATTTATTCTTTTTTTGCCCTTTCGTATCACTCCGCGTAGAAAAACAACAACAAAACACAACCACACACAAAAAAACCCACAACGACAGTACTGAGCACTATCCAATCATGGGCGTTCCCAAGTTCGCGTCGTGGTTGACGCAGAAGTACCCGGACCTGGTCCAGGACAGCTGCCCGGAGAACGTGCATGGCCTCTACGTTGACCTCAACGGCCTCATCCACCCGTGCTGCCACGACGAGGACGACCCCAGCGTCGCCCTCCGCTCCGAGCCGGAGAAGCTGCGGCAGATCTGCCTCGCTGTCGAAACACTCGTGGTCACGACGCAGCCGCGCTCTGTCATCTACATCGCCATTGACGGTGTCGCACCGCGAGCCAAGATGAACCAGCAGCGCTCTCGCCGCTACATGAGTGCGGCTGTGCAGATGGGGAACGTCGAGCCCGTCGCGACAGAGACCATCCAGGCCGAGGCGGCCTCGAACGTGCCCTCTACTGGCAGCGCCGTTGTCGCGAGCATTGAGAAGGAGTTCACCACCGAGGAGAAGGCCAAGGCGCAGGGTGAGATCGACGCGCTGCAGGATGCCCTGGCGGCGGACCCTCTCTACGGTGGTGGTGCGCAGGCCCCGGCTGCGTCCAGTCCGCTCCTTCCAGCCGTCGACGACCTCCTCGATGACATCGCCAAAGCCAAGCCAGTTCCTGCGACGAGCACGGATGCGCTTCCCGTCGCGCCTCTCTTGAAAACGGACGAGAACGCCTTCGACAGCAACTGCATCTCGCCTGGCACGGACTTCATGGAGAAGGTCAGCACAGCGATGCGCGAGTTCGTCGAGCAGAAGATCCAGCAAGGGAACCCGCTCTGGGCGCCGCTCACCGTGGTCTTCTCAGACTCCAACGTGCCCGGTGAGGGCGAGCACAAGTTCATTGACTTCCTCCGCACACAGGCGTCCTTCCCTGGCTTCAACCGCTCGATGGGTTCGCACGTGGTGGCTGGCCTGGACGCGGATCTGATCTTTCTCACGCTCTCGCTGCACATTCCGCGTCTCGTCATTCTCCGTGACAACGGCCGGCCGTCGTCGTTCGACAAGAACAAGGACAAGAGCAAGAAGTCCGGCAAGGCCGCGGCGAAGAGCGGCAGCGACGACGATGATGATGATGCTGACGATGATGCGAATACCGCCACGCCCGACGATGAACCAGAGGCAGTGGCGGAGGAGGAGGTCCAAAAAGATCTCACCTATGAGTACTACGACATCGACACGGTTGGGGCCTCGCTCATCTCGGAGGTGTACCAACTCTGCGTGGCGAAGAAGTTCCACCTCCACGCCAAGGAGTTCTGGTCCCACGGCGAGCTCGTTTCCAGCGGCGGCTACCACTACGACCGCGTCGCCGGCAAGCCGGACGGCGAAATGAAGAAGAAGCCGCTCTGTGACGACCCACAGTTCCACCCCTGCACCAGCTCCTGCAACGCCAAGATCATCGACGACTTCATCGTCATGGCGATGGTGCTGGGCAACGATTTCCTGCCGCGACTCCCGGCCGGCTTCTGCGGTGAGAGTGCGATGGACACGCTGCTCGAGATGTACGTTGGCGAGGTGCTGCCGTACGGCTTCCTCACGCTCGGCAACCACGAGATCAACCTGCTGCAGCTCAGGCGCTTCTTCACCGCGTTCGCCAAGGTGGAGGCTGTCAAGTTCCGACAGTTCTGCATCCAGTCCGGCACCATGACCGCCGAGGAGGCCGCCACGTCGCTGCACTCGCAGGCTGACGAGCGCTGCTGGCGCACACCGTACTACACGACCACTTCCATCTCGCCGAACCACATCAGCGAGGCCTGCACGTCGTACATTGAAGGCATGCGCTTTGTGTGGCGCTACTACAGCTCCACGTCGGCGCAGGTCAGCTGGTCGTGGTACTACCCGTTTCACCACGGCCCGCTGTCGGTGGACCTGTCCGAGTTCCTCGCACGGATGGGATCGGACGTGCAGCAGCGCCTCGCCCCACCCGCTCTCGAGCGTGACCCACCAGACACAGTCTCGCAGCTGCTCTGCATCCTGCCGCCCAAGAGCAAGAAGCTTGTGCCTGAGATCTTCCGGCACTTCATGACGAGCCCCCCCGAGGACCTCAAGGAGACCTTTCCGCGCGAGTGGATCGTCGACTACACAGCGGCCTACGGC
The DNA here is from genome assembly GCA_030849635.1 of Wallacemonas sp. MBr04. Lineage (NCBI taxonomy): Eukaryota > Euglenozoa > Kinetoplastea > Trypanosomatida > Trypanosomatidae > Wallacemonas > Wallacemonas sp. MBr04. The sequence continues at coordinate 156,834 of JASANR010001575.1, forward strand.
AAGGAGCACCTGGCGGCGGTTATGACGCCGTTCGCGAACATGGCCCGCTTGCGGCAGCTCGTGAAGGAGTTCAGCGGCCACCTGACCGAGTCTGAGGCTCGCCGGCAGAAGAGTGTGAACTACCACATCATCCTCGCCAAGGCGCAGGCCACCCAGGCAGCTCCAGCCTCCTCAGCCTCCTCGTCACCAGCCGACACAACGGACGGCGCCGAGGCAGAGGACAAGAAAGCGCAAGACAAGCCAGCCGACGGCGCACACGACCGCTTCACTGTGCAGGGCCCTGGTGTTGGCAAGCTGACCCACAAGGAAGTGTCGTGGACGCTCCAGTCGGGGCTCTCCTACCAGCTCCTGCGCGAGACCACGCCCGAGGTGAACCGACCCCGCACGTACTCCTTCACAGTACCGATTCCGGGACTGACGGTGCTGCCGGATGGCTTCGTGGTGCGACCCAAGGTCCGCCGCTACGGCCGCAAGAAGAAGGAGGATGCCAAGGAGCCGGCAGCCAAGAAGGATACCCACAAGACACCACCGGTCTCGCGCGGGCCCAACTTTGGCGCGTTTCTCATCGCCGTGGCCGGCGTCGCGTTGTGTGTGGCGTGCCTTCTGCTGCCGTGCTGCCGGTCTGCTGGCGCGAAGCTGCAGCTCGTCGCTGCCTTCGTCGCGGCCCTGGGTCTGGCGTCGGTGCTCGGCATCGCCGCCCCTGCGCCAAAGAAGGGCAGTGGTATTCAGCGCAACAGTATCCGGTTCATCTTTGTCGACTGGCAGTGCGCGCTGTGCTTGTCGCTCAACTTTTCACGCAACACGCGCTGCTTCCAGTGCGGTGCGCCGTATGACGCGGGCCGGTCCTGGGCACTGTTCAGCCGCAAGAATCCGCCCCAGCCGCCCTTGATGGACCCCAACCACAGCCAGTACTTGGAGAGGTTTGGCCTTGTCGTGTAACCAGCCGGGACGTGCACACACACACACAAAAAAGAACGAGACAGAGAGAAGTGGAACTCAATGTAGAAGAAGCCTGAAGTGCGGTGTCGCGAAGTGAGGAAAGATTGTTGATCGTCACTCACACACACACACACACACACACCAGACAAAAAAGAAACAGGAGGTGAAGAAACAAAAAACCTAGCAGCCACGTCGACAACGGTAGACCCTGTCGACACCTGTGGCGTCGTGCTCCGTGCCAAAAGGGGAGGACACGCATCTCTCTGCTCACTATCACGTGCATGCCCCAACGCGGGCAATCACAACACACAAAACAAAAAACATTTAAAACACACAAAAAAGCAAAACTGGACAAGCGCTGTGATCGATTCACACGCCACTGAATATCAAGCGTGCGTGACAACTGGTGTTGCGCCTGATGCGACACCTGTGCTTCTGCATTACGCTCGAGGTTGAAAAGCGACGCGAACCATCTGAAAACTGCGTGCGTGCGTCCCCTGTGGACGATGCAGGCACGCACATGGGAGGCGAGTCAAGTACACGTGATGTTTACTGCGACGTACTTGCGTGAGGTGACGCCACGCGGCACAGAATCTACTGTTCTCTGCGCACACACTTTTCCACATCTCTACCTCTACTACTACTACTACTGCTTCTTTTCCCAACTACGCGCTGTTAACATCACAAGAACAAAAACGCACATTTACACACACAAAGACTCCTCCCCCGAACACGAATAACAACAACAACACGCTTCCATAGTTTCCCCTCCTTTTTTACTTGACAGTATCGCTTTCAATTATTCTCCCGTTCCTGGTGTACCCAACAAAAACACCACAAAACACACAAAAAAACGCATACACGGGTGCATCTTGATCCCACAGAAACAGAAAACACGAAACAACACACCCACCCACCCACTCGAAAAGCAAGCAGAAGAAAGAAAAATGGCCTCTGCCTCAATTCCCGAGTCGACGCCGGCGGAGATCTCCGACACCACGCACGCCAGCCGCGATGAGCTGCACAAGCTGCGTCTTGAGCTGAGCTCCCACGAACTGAACCAGGGCCACCTCTTCGAAGGCTGGCCCGCCGATGCCAAGGACTACACACCAAACCAGATCGACTTCCTGATGGAGCTGTACACGTTCAGCGACAGCTACCCGGGTGGCGTGGTGCAGTACATCCGGAATGGCCGCCAGCTTCTCGCCGCGGAGGAGCCCCCGCAGATGTCAAGCACCAACACCGCGGCTGCCGCCGATGGCACGGACGACGCCTTCCAGTTCCAGCTCCCACCGCTGCTCTTCAACGCACCGTCCGTGTTCGTGCCAAACGATGACCTGACGCAGCTAGAAGTGGCGGCCGCGCCTCTTCTGAAGAAGACGGTGTTCGTCATCGTGGCGGGTGGCCTGGGTGAGCGTCTGGGCTACTCGGACATCAAGGTCAGCCTTCCCGTCGAGACCGCGACGAGGACGTGCTACCTGGCGCACTACATGGAGTGGGTGCTGCAGGTGGCGGGACCCAACACGCCGTTCGTCATCATGACCTCCAACGACACGCACACCCACACCGTGGAGCTGCTGAGCGCGTTGAACATGACGCAGCTGGACGTCCGCATCGTCAAGCAGGAGACCGTCTTTTGCTTCAGCGATAAGGACGCGCATCTGGCTGTCGAGAAGGACGCCAACGGCAAGGCCACGCTGCTCCGCAAGCCACACGGGCACGGCGACGTGCACTCACTCCTGTTCCTCACCAAGGTCAAGAATGGTGCGGGCGAGCTCGTCCCGCTGGTCGATCGCTGGACCGACGACGGCTACAATCACGTCTGCTTCTTCCAGGACACGAACGCCGCCGCCACTATCACAATCCCTATCAGCCTCGCCATCAGCGAGCGCGAGGACCTGGACATGAACTTCACCTGCATTCCGCGCCAGCCCAAGGAGGCGATTGGCTTGCTGTGCCGCGCGCGCAAGGGCAAGATCCCGTGGCACGTGCGCAACGTGGAGTACAACATCTTCGCCGAGGTCTCGAATGATGTGGCCGAGCCCGGAAAGGAGTTCTCGCCGTACCCTGGCAGCATCAACACGCTGGTGTACAAGCTGTCCTCTTACAGTAAGCTGCTGAAGGAGTCCGACGGCATGGTGCCCGAGTTCATCAATCCCAAGTGGGCCGACGACCAGCACACCCTCTTCAAGAAGCCCGCGCGTGTCGAGTCGCTGATGCAGGACTTTGCGGAGTTCTACAACGAGGACAACACCCGCGTCGGTGGTGTCGTCTTTGATCGCTTTCTCTACCAGGCGGTGAAGAACTCCATGCCAGAGGCGGCCAGCAAGGCCAAGGCGGGCCTCAACCCGTATTGGACGGGCAGCGGCGAGGAGACCTTTTATCAGCTTCTTCGCCGGCGGTTGCGCGGGATTGGCGTGAAGGTCGCGCACTCGGGTAAGCCGTTCGCCGTCACTGAGGACCTCAGCGTCTCTCTCTTCCCCATTGTTACGATGGATGCGGTGGCACTAGGGAACGGTTCCCTGGCTGCCTTGCGCGACCTGTTCCCCTCGCCGCAGGACATCCACATCACGCAGCGCAGTGTGCTCATCATCGAGGGGCACGTTCGCGTGGAGAGCCTGGAGCTGGACGGCTCCGTGAAGCTGATTGGCCGCAAGGACCGCAAGGGCAAGCCGCTGGTGATTTCCAACCTGAAGGTGTCGAACGGCAGCTGGTACTTGCGACCAGTGACGCCGGATGACAAGGATCCCGCGGACCAGATTCGCGGGTACGTACTCGTGAAGGCCACGCTGCAGGTCGAAAGCGCCAAGCTATAGAGGCGCACGCACTGCCGAGGATGCCGATGAGTGCGGCTGACACGACGTGCGAATCAGCCGAATGACGGTGCCCATCAAAAAAAGAGAATTAAAAACAATAGCAACAACAGGAGCAAGCGTCCAGAACGTCAACGATTGTGCTCCGCGTTTGGAGCGGTCACAAACCTCAGAGACTCGTCACTTTACATCGAAAGCAAGAATCGTACTTGTCGCGTTGTTTCTTTTTCTTCTTTCTCCCTATTTGTTTCATTTCTTCTTCTCCTCCAGCCTGTTTTCCATTTTTGCGTTCATTCCCTCGTCGGGTGTTCCTCCTTGACTGGTAGTTCCCAATACACGTCAAACCAACAGCAACAACAACACACGTCCTCAGCGTCCCAGGATTCCATCGTCGCCCATCCTTCACACACAGACACTACTCAGGTGCTTCTCGCGCATCTTACTTGTGACTATTATTCTGTAAGTGCGTTTCCGTGGCACGGCCACAACCTACTCACACGCTGATATTGATAGCACTTGTGACGTCTCTCCCCCAATCTGTTCCTCTTCCTCCCTCCCTCCCTCTTGCGTGTCTTGCTGCACAGTACTCGTTGTTTATTGTTTGTTGTTGCACCTTTTTTTTTTTGTTTGTGGTCACCATGCCTGTTGTTCTGAGGCTTGGCACCCTGGTCCACTGCGCTGACCCCCCGGCTGTCCCGCAAGCCGATCCTGACGGCTCCGCCCCGCGCTCTGGTCCGTGCGGGTTGCTGCCAACGCAGGTGTCGGACGGCTCCAACAAGGACTGCCATGCGCCACCTGTGAACGCCATCTCTCCCAACGCATCCGTGGACGAGACGTCCTCGCGCCGCAACAGCACTGCCCGTCCACTGAAGCGGCTCTTGCAACGCCACCGAAACGAGGGCAGCGAGCGACTGGTAGCCCCTGACGCACACATGCTCATGCCCATGTGGACGTCACAGTGCTTGTCACCGAGCACCACCAGCACTGGTGCCATCCATCAGCTTGTCGATGCCACCGCCGAGCAGCTCCTGCGCGGTCAGCTCGCCACCTTTGAGGAGTACGTGAGTCTTGGGGGGATGCCATCTTCATGGGCACTCACACGCTTTGGGTGTAGCCTCCCAGCCACAGCGGCTGCCGATACCGAGAGCGGGATAAGCGGTGAGACGCAAAAGGAAAGGAAGGCACGATTGGCAAAAGAGGCGAAGAAGAAGAAAAAGGAAGAGAAAGAGAAACGCCGCAAGAAGAAGAAGCACCAGAAGCGGTTGCGGTCCCACTCCGGAGGCTCCGCTGCGTCATCCTCGTCCTCGTCTGTGGCCTCCGCAGGGAGCAAGTCGCACACGCGCCATCGCCACCGTGATTCCGCGACGAACGTGTGGTGCCTCTGCTGCCGCGATGCACACGGTGCCTTCCGCTACTGCGGGCAGTGCACGATCACACCACGGCGACGACGTGCATCGGCAGCAGCAGCAGCAGCGGCGGCAGCGATGAGACAGACGCCGTCCTCGAAGCGCGCCGCGGTGCCTCATTTGCCGCCTTCTGTCAGCGCAGCAACTGTCGCACCATCTCCCACGTCCACACCGCCACCTGAACCGTCACCTGACTCATCGGCCGGAGAAGAAGATGAAGCAGAGACGGCGTTGCCGGTATCGCAGGATGACGTGTTCCTGACGCAGGTCCCGTTCATTATCGACGCGTGTGTGACTGCCCATACGGCCCTCAATGCCGCCAGCGCGGCTTCAGCTGCTGCAACTGCCCAGTCCGCCTCCGATACGTGCAGCGACGAGGAGGAGGATGAGGATGCGCCATTTTCCACAAACACCGTACCGATAGCATCTTCCTCCACCACCGCAGACACACGGCGTGCACAACCGTGCGATGAGGTTGGATCGCCTGGCATCCTCGCCCGCTCGCTCCTGGCGGGTCTCTCACAGTCCAATGATGAAACGGACTCGCACGGCCTGTCGCGCTACACATCCGACGTCATCGACGGCGCCTCGCCTGCGCGGTCGGAGTGCACGGCCCAAACAGCTGGGATGAGCCTTCCTGGGGTGTCTGTCAGCATCCACACTGGCGCCGCCACGTTGCCCGCCGTCGTTTCTGACGACCATCCACTGGCACACAAGCATCACAGGCACCACACCGCGCACAGCCACCCTCGCCGCACACGGCCGCTGAAGTTCGCCATACTCTTTGGCCTCGTTCTGCCTCTGCCCGTGCTGCTCATGCTCAACCCCTACGTCGCGGCACCGGACCTCCCTACTTCCCCGACTGGTCGCCGACACGGTCTCTGGCGGCGCCACGAGGATCGCAACGCTATTCCACCCAAATCACCCACCACGCCCACCTCGCCACGCCGTCGTCGCGGGGGTGAGGCGAAGCCTAAGCGACGCGTTGAGCGCACGTCGTTCACACTTGCCGAGGCGGTGGAGGTGCCGTCCGTGCTCAGCCACGAGCCTGTTGTGCCGCGACGCATCATGATGCCGGCAGGCGCGGCCGCCTCTGTGGGGGTGATGATGCCACCACCACTGCAGCAACCGCTGCGCACACCATCGCCGCCGACGACGTTGCCGGACGGGACGCCCGTCACAGCGCCGCTGAGCCAGGCGAGCGCGTCCCTCTCCGCCACTGCCACCGCGCGCCAGGCGCCTGGCCCCACGTCGCACGACAACAACAACAACAACAACAGGCTCTCCCCAAGCAACAGCGGTGGCGGTGAGTGGGAACCAGTGCGGGCGCAGATCTCAGGTGAGCGCGTGCCGCGCTGGGCCGCACTGCGGGACCAACTCGCCCCACTCACGGCCGACATGCCGGGGCCGCCACTGCTACTGCCGACGAACAATGCCGATCAACACAAGGCACTCGTCGCCACAGGCCCCTCCTCCATTCGCCAGGTCGAGGCCGCCGAGGCAGCAGTTCCGTGGCTCTCCGAAGAATCCTCAGCCCGCTTTGCACAGGCACAAACCAAGGCCACGCAGCGACTGTCGCAGGCGCACCAGCGTTACAGTCGGGCCGTCGCACAGCTCCAGAGTCTGGCAATGCCGATGTCGGCTGGGCCAGAGACGATGGCCCTGACCGTGCAGGGAGACGAGACCCTTCTTTCACTCGAGTCGGGCCTGAGACGGGCGTGGAGCGACTGGCTGGACATGTGGCAGATGCCATCGTCATCACCATCCTCGTCGCCGGCGAAGACGCCCGCACGTGTCTCTCCACACTCACCGTCGTTGGCTGTGTTGCCTGACAGCGACGACACGACACTCCGCGACCTCGTGCGCCGTCAGATTGAACTGACCGCGGAGCTGCGCGAGTGTGAGGCCGCAGCGCAGGATGCCGAGAGACTGCGCACACTCATTCACGTGTATGAGCAAGACTTGGCGGCTTCACGTGAGCGGCAGGTGGCGCTGCAATCCGCGATGCACGCGCAACATGGCTGTTCCTAGACGCGTCGCTGTGCCACAACAGCCGACGCAAGAAAGCACACTCTTTGATGTTGACGTTTATCGTCCCTTCTGTACTCTCTCTATATTTTTTGCTCGTATCCTTTGACCAACCCACGTACACAAACTCATCCAAAAACGTCCGTCATTCAGTGTGACGGACACACATGGAGCAACAGATTCGCCACTGTGCATCTCTCACATCATCTTCATCATACCTTTCTGCTCCATCGTGTGACAACTTTACACATGCGCAGACACTGCTTCTCACACATTTCACGCTGACCTCCCCCCCTCCAAACAACAAACTACCTCACTCTCTTCGCCCTTCCATTCACACTTTCCTCTGCCTGCTTCTGTCATGACGTGGGCCTGTCTGTTTCCCTTTTCCCTTTTCACTTGTCGTTGCTAGTGATGCCGACGTGTACTTCGGTGGTGCTACTTGACGCAACACCACTGAACACGGGCGTGCCGTCCACGGCGGAGTGCCTGGAGGTGGAGGTCGCCATCAGCCCGACAACGTCTGTCGCGAGTCTCATTGAGGACCTGCAAAGCGCACTGGCAGCGATGAACTACGCGAGCAGCGTGCCACTCGATCACCGTGCCGCACTCGCTCTCGTTGTACAGACCGGTGCCGACGCGGACGCCGAGGGCGCCGGTGATACCGATGACGAAGAGGAGGCGACGATCACCGCGCCATGGAGTCCTGTGACCCCGCAGAGCTGGGCCGCGGCAGTGGCGGGTGGCGAATCCACGGGTGTCTTGCTCTGTGGCAACGCGCGTCTGCTCGACAACCCGATCGTACTCGCCGCACTGGACGGCGCCGTGCTGTCACCAATCAGTGAACGTGGTAGTGGCGGTGCTGTCTTTCGTGTCGTGCCCGCACCACCAGTGCCGACAGCTACCGTCATCGCCTCATCCATTCCGAGCGCCGCGCCGCTGTTCCCTGATCCCGCGGATGTCGCTGTTGATGACAACAACAACGACACTGATGAGGATGATGAGGGCGGGGACATGCATTGCCAGATCGGCTCCTCGGTGCAGACAGGTGGGGCCCGCACCGTCCCCTCCACCCACGGCGAGCGCATGAGTGAGCGCCCCCTCGCTAGTGAGTCGGGCCCACGCGCGCCACAAAGTGGTGCTGGCACTCAGCCCGCGTCTCCCTGTGCTGTGGAGGAGGTCGCGACCCTCTCCAGCGCACGGCTGAACGCCTCACAGCTGGCGGCCCTGTCATCACGTCTGCTGGCGCGCGGTCGCTCCCCATTTGACACGCTCCAGTGGGCCGGCCCGGACGACACGACCGCAGCCGACCCAACGCGTGTTGTGCGGCAGCTTAGCACGCTCCCCACGGCCTCTCCCGATGAGGTGCGTGCCGCGCGCGAAGCCTTGGCATTGGCGATGCGCCGCGAGTATCAGAAGATGGAGGGGATCTTCAACGGAGCGGCAGGACTGCAACCAGCGGGGGAGTTGCCCTTGCTGCGCCACCACGCGCTGACGGCGATGGCGGAGGAGGCCGCGCTGTACGAGGCCGAAGCGAGCCGTTTGCAGACGTGTGCCCAACGCGCGCAGCAGTGGCAGTCCAGCCTCGTCTCCGAAACACGCGCGCACGTCCAGCAGCTTGAGGCACAGGTGTCGCAGCGGCGTGGTCAGAAGGCCGTCGCCGCCCAGCTGCAGACCCAGCTCTCGGCCCTCCAGGCGCAACTCGACCACCACCGTGCGCAAGAAGTGCAGTTGGTGCGTGCGCTTCGCGACGCGTCACTCGCCCGAGGCGGCCAGCGCGACGTCACGTCCACAGACGCCAGCACAGCGACACCTCTCTCCACACCTCCGACACCACCCCTACGACGTGACGAGATGCACAGGCGTGGTAGCCATCAGGGGCAGGTACATGGATCGCCATCGGCCCTGGACGAAGCGATACAGCGCGCACTACGACCACCTCGCAGCTCACCACCGTCGCACCAAGGACCGCCTCGTGCGAGTGCAACACCTGGAGGTGTTTGGGTCTCGAGCGACTCGAAGGCAACAAGAACAACGACGTCAACAGCGACGACGACGCGCAGCAGCAGCTGTTCAAGTCGCGGCTCCGACTCTCCACCGCGACCGCCACCGCTGCCAGAGGCGCCTTCTCAGACTGCCGCACTGGCCGCTGTGCGTGCGCCACCACAAGAGCCGCCGAAGAACCGAGCAGCCGTGCCAGGCGCAGAAGTTGCCGACTCCCAGAGCCCAGGCACAATCGCACAGGTGCAGTACAGTGAGTCGTCGTCCCCTTCTTCCTCGTCGTTGGCCAGCTCGGACGACGACGTTTCACCCGCCGTCACGCACGTCGTCTGTGCACAGCCACCACGGCCGTCTCGCACTGAACCGCAAACTGCACCGGCTACTGCTGGTGGATGGAATCAACTCCAGGCGTCATTCAACGCGCACTCCACCACCACCACCACCACAACGACTAGTGCATCGGCTGATGATGACGACGATGAGAGTGAAGCCCGCCGTGTCTCTGGCGAGAGTAACAGTGACCAACTCGAGGCGGAGCTGGATGCGCTGCGGCAGGTGAGCTCGCAACTCAGCGCACACCTGCGGTCGCCAAAGCCGGATCCTGGCGAGAGGCGTCAGCTGCTTGGTGAGGTGCGAACGTTGCGCCAGCGGCTGGACGCGAGGTCCCTTCAGAGTGGCCGACGGGATCCGCTGCGACCGCGCACACCACAATAGAGCCTGGACCTCGACATTTTCATTCTACCTTCCTGTTGCACTCTTTCCCCCTTCTTCTGCATGTGTATGTGATACTGTGATGGTGCATTATCGTGACAACGAAAAACAGTAGAACCAAGTCTGTCTCTTCTCCATACTAGACTGTCGGTTCACATTCCGGCTGCGAAAACAGATGACCACAGGCGCCTGTGATCACGCGTTGGCTGACACGCGGTCATGTTCTCCCTTGCCTGTGATCAGATATAGGGCTCACGCACGACCTTGTGACGCCTCTCTCTCACACACACACAAATCTATGACACACATCACATACTGCACACCACCGCTCTTCCCACTCTGTTTATGTTTGCTTCTCCCTTCCTCAGAACATCTGTTTCTCGTTTCTCACTTTTTCTCTCACTACAGATCTTTCACTTGCTTCACTGTTTCCTCCCTTTTGCTTTTCATATTCCCCCCCTCTCCCCCCCTTTCCACCCATGTTCTCGTGGTGGACGCGCTGGCGGCAGCGCTCGTCCCAGACCCCGACCGAACCAAAGGACGATCCGCTGACCAGCCCCACGTTGCCTGCAAAGCCCGCCTCTGAGGAAATACCCTCCATCCTTTCCATGAGCTCCGTCTCATCGTGGCTTCCGCTCTCCCTCTCGACCTCCTCCTTCCTCAGCCCCAGTGTGAGCCAGCAGGACCTGCTCCTCCTGCCCTCCGTCTCGTCACACATGGGTGATGCCCAAGACGAGGATGAGCGTGTCGCGGACGTCAGAGTGGCTCTTCGCGGCGTGGCCAGTGGTTACACGATTGTGACGTCAGCCTCCTCTTCACTCCTCAACAGCTTTGTGGAGGTACACGCAAGCGGCGGCGAGCCAGCCACAGACACCGAGGAGGAGGCGATCCCCTCACCACCGCCACCAACAGCAGACACCAGCCCCACACGAGACAGCACACAGTGCACAGATGACCCACTTCATTGCGAGACGACCAGACACGCAGGGCACGAACTGACACACATACCGGTGCAGCAGGAACCGCTTCCCCGCACTCTTGGGCAGCAACTACTGGTTCACGTCCAGGAGCGCGCGACGCACGCAGAGAGGCTGTGGCACGCGCTGCTGCCGTCTCCTGTTCCCCGTGCAGTGTGTGGGTCGACAGAGCCGGCACTGCTGTTCCAGGTCGCGGCCTGTCTCTGGACGGTGACGTCAGCCCCGCTTCTCGTGGCGGAGCGCCTCACCGACGCGATGGACAGCACGCGCCGGTCTCGCGGCGCGTTTCCCGCCCACCCAAACACGGTAGCCGTGGCGGCTGCTGACGACGATGACCACGACCACGACAATGCTCTGTGCTTGCTCGTCGCGACCGTCGCGGTGAACAGCTTCCTGACGTTCCGCGGCACGGTTCGCAAGGCACGGGCCGCGGCGCTCCAGCAGGCCCTGCGCGGCTGTGAGTACGTGCGGAAGGAGGTGACCCCTGACTGGGCACACCGCGTCACGCACGTGCTGGCGGCCATCACGGACGCACCCGCAGCACCCGCCACACAGGATGCCATGAGTGCGACGGTGTGCATGTGTCCCGCATGACAGCGCCGGACTCCTCAGAAACGCCTGCGCACAGGTCATCACCATGTTAAAGCTGCCGTCTATTCCGCATCGTTGATGATGACGATTGTCTGTGAGTCACTTCCCGCCCCCTTCCCCTCCTCCACACAAATAGAGAAACCGTCTTCATATGTTCTCGTACAGAAACTGTTTCACTTCTTCGTTTCACTCAGTTTTTCTGTGTTTCTTCCCTCCCATCAAAAGTGACACACTGTTCTTTGTTTTGCTTCCACTTGTTGTACAACCCACCGCATTCCTCTCCCCCCTTCACCCGTTTTCGTTCCGTTTCCTCCGAGCATCCCAGCCATCGTCACTTCGCCGCATCTTTCCGTGCGTGCGTACCTCCGTTCCCTTTTTCTTTTTCTCTTTTCGCAGCATTGCTCCTTTTTTTTGTTTTTCACGTCTTCATTCACTTTTTGTATTCAGTGCTCTTTCTCCACTTTTCTTCTCCTTTTCACTCGCACTGTTTTCTTCACTTTGCTTTCTCTCTCTCTCTCCTTTTCTCACTTTCTCTCTTTTTTTCTTCTTGACAGTGTCCTTTCTTCGCTTCGTCTCCAACCCGGGACCATGCTTTACCTTCAAATAACCAGCGGCGTGTATGCTTGTGCGTGTGTGCCAACGCCTTAACAGAACAGAGCAAACAAATCCCTCACGAAATATATATACTCCAATGACAACAAGAGAGGTGAGAAACGTGTCAGCCAAAGATGTCTATCAAAAAAAAAAAAAGAGAAGAAAAGAAAAAGAAAACGTAACCTGATGGCTCACCATCAGCCCGGCGCGCGTCACGTTTCGTTGTGCGCAGATCTAGTGTCAACGTCCTCTTCTGCCTGTGCCTTGTCTCGGCTGTCCCTCTCTGCACGCCTGCCTCTTGTGCAAAGCTCTTGTTTCGGGTGTGTGCCCATTACGTTCATCTCTCGCTTGGCGCAAGTCTCACCCTTCAATCTCGATCTCCACCCTTGCAAATCTTCGTTCTACTCAACTCATTGCACCACACTCAAAGCAGCAACAACAAAGTCGCTACGTCACGGTCGTCGTAAACGTGTGACCCTACGCGAACACGTGCCAGACGTGCAGCCCTGAATTGAAGATATCTAACAACATCACCCATTCATTGTGCTTGCCACCGAATAATCTTCTACCCGTTGACTTTCCCTTTTTTGTGACCCATTGGCGTGTTTTTTTTTTTGCAGAACAACAATATCAACAACAACAACAACAATGTCGCGAAGACAGTTTCTGAATAGTATGCGTCTTGATACGCGCAACGACGGCTCTGACAGCCGCCGCGAGAGCCTGATCGCCTCCCCCATCCATGCCGACGACGATGACGCAAGCAAGTCGGCCTCTGACAGCAACGCGGCAGAGAGCGCCAACCACTCCGGTAACGTGCTCTTTACTTCGCACGTGGCACCGCCGTCGAACGGGGACACGCCTGCTACGGCTGCTGCTGCGCGTGATGCCGACAGCGCGGATGCTCTGCCAGGCAGGCCTTCTTGTGATAGTGATGTCCCGTCTCCCACCGCTGTGCCGGCTGAAGAAGAGCTCGATCCACTCCTGATGGCACGTCCGCGCAGCAACACGATGCCGTTCAACTACCGTTCTTCACAGCCCCAGCAGCAGCAGCAGGCAGGTGGAGACGAGCTGCCCGCGGCACCACCACTCATGCAAAACGATGATTCCCCGCGGCCGTCCTCCGCTGTCGCACCGGATGACTCCCCGTACTCGGCGCCGCGCACGGCACGGCCTGGCGGTAGTCGCGTCCCCACTGGCCCCGTTCCCATCCGTGACTTCCCCAGGCCGGACTTTGATGGTGCCTCCTCTCCTGACGAACACACCGTGGATGCGGGCCAGCTCAGCAGCAAGGACACGCCACGCCCTTGCGGTGCAGAGGGCGGCTTCGGGCAGTACATGCGGCGCCGCAGTCTGGAGAAGCCTGATGCGACTGCTGCGCCTGTCAGCATGGGTGATGATAGGCGATCCCACTCGCCACCACCAGACGCCCCGGGCCCGTTGCGTTCCTCTTCGTCACCGTCGTCGCCTCCACGCCCTGAGCAGGACGCGGCAGCAACAATAACCACTGCAACGACAGTGAAATCGTCGCTTGACGGCTTCGACCCCGCCGAGTTCCGTGCACGCAGCGGAAGCATCACGCGCATCGAGAACAGCCTCGTCGCGGTGCAGATCGAGCTTGCCCGGGAGAAGAAGAACAACATTGACGCGGAGCAGCGGCTGCTCGCGCTGGGGCGTGAGGTCGAGTCGCTCCGGTCCGAGAATACGCGCTTGGCGGCCGTCGCGGCCCGGCGTGGCAGTGACAGTCTGGAGCTCCCCTCCGACGCAAGTGCGGGTGGAGCAGCTGGCTCCGCGCGTTACATCGAAGAGCTGGAGCGCACGGTGCGGCAGCTCTCCCAGTCGATCGCGACCAAGGACGCCGAGCTCGCCTCCCGCGACGAGCGCATTCGACTGCTCGAGCACCGCCTTGTGGACAAGTTGCTCGCGGGTGGGGACGTCTCCCCTGCTCGCGGTGGTGGCGAGTTGCCGGGTGCGAGCCAGCCCGTTGCACGCGCGTCCTCACCGAGCACGAGCCCGTCACACGTCCGCGAGGTGCGTGCGTCGGATCTGACGCCGTACGACTCACGGGCGGTGGATGCCGTCGTGACCGTCCCGTCACGGAAGCTCGATGACGGCAGTCGGGAGCGCGAGGTCGGTTCATCTGCGCTGCGGCGACGCGCAACCGACTTGGCGATCGGGACCAGCGACGCCACCCCCGGCACCACAGTCGCGACGATGCTCAGTCAGCCGTCGCACACAGGGGCGGCTACGTCTGGCCGGCGTGACGGCAGCCCGCGGCCCCGCGCGAACTCGGCGATGGTGTCGTCGACACGGGAGTCCGGTAGCGCCGTGCGCCGTCGCGGCTCTGCGGTGCGACGGAAGGACTCCGACACGAGCGCACTCGAGCGGCACCGCGGCTCTCACGCAGCCCGAATCACTCCCACTGTGTCGCCGAGCGCCACCGCCCCGCCCACGGCATCCACCGGGCCTCGTCGCAAGAGCAGCATCATCGGCAAGTCGGCGGACACGAGCGCGAATCAGCCCGCGCCATCGACGTCCTTGACGCGCCGTGCGAGCGCCTCCGGACCGCGCGCGTCACCGCTCCGGCGTAACTCGTCAGCGCGACGCGACTCGACTGCGTCGGCTGCCACGACGTCCCAGTCTACCACTACGGGTGTGGAGACGGCGCGAACCGGCAGCGCACGTCGCCGCTCGTCGGTGAACAGCTCCGTCAACAGCGGCAGCGGTGCCAGCAAGCCGCCACGACGCCCTTCCGCGGCGCACCCAGTGCAGCTTCAGCGCGCACCCAATGTCTCCGCGCAGGACGCGTCCATCAGCAGCAACCGACGGTCGATGATTGCCTCGTACACAACGCCACATCGCGTCAGCACATCACCCACCCGATCCACCGCACCGAGCATGCGCTCCGCCACGTCGACGCGCTCCCGACCGCAGATCTCCTTCAACACGAAGGACGACGTCATGACGATGAAAGGCACGACCACGACGGTGGTCTTCCGTAGTCGCTCACCCGGCGTCGCGGATATTTCTCCCACGCGCTCGCCCTACGCGGCTGCGCTGACCCCCGAGCGCGACACGCGACCTTTCGTTTCGGATCAGTTTTCAGAGACGACGTACCACCCGAATCGCCTCGTGCGCACGCCACAGGAGATGCACATGGAGGCCACAGAAGGCCAGTGAGAGTTGCCGATGACAGATCGCTTAGGAGGCGTGTCCGTATATCCCCCTCCCTCCTAGACATGTTTAATAGTAATGCCCTGAATTTCAGGATTTTCCTTTTTTCCTTTTTTTAGATCGTTTTGTTTTTCTGGTTCCAGAATCACTACAGGAGATTCACCTCGCTTCTCTGTTGTCTTTTTTTTTTTGGTGGCTGGTTTCTTTGCCACTGCCGAAAGTCCTTGTACTATCCGCCCTCTTTCTCACACCCACAGTCAACAAAAACCACATTAAAGCAAACAAAAGAAATGACAGACAGAAGCAAAGCAGCAAAGATACACGTGAGATGTTCGCAAGACAAACTCTCTCTCTCTGATTGACGACGAAAAGGTGCTTTCCGCGACGTCGTATGATGATCTACTATTTGAACGACAGGGAGACAGTGACAGATTTCGATCAGCAACTGTTATTCCCGTCTTTTTCTTTTTATAGAGGCTCCACACACCCCGTTTCAAAGAAAGTGCGAGAGAGAGAGAGAGAGCCGCGTTGTGATGTCAACGCGACTGCCTCTCCAACCTCGTGCGCTGAACGCTACAAAAGTTTTTTCTCACATCAACTGACCCCTCGCCTCCCTTTCCCTATCATCTTTTTTTTCAACCAGGTACTTTCTCTCTCTTGTCTCTCCCTTTTTTCTCGCACAACAGTGCTGGCGTTGTTAGACACCACTCCTTACTTCACACGTTAGCAGCTTCACGATGAGCTCACCCACACCGAGCCCAGGCGCAGAGGCGAGAGCTGTATCCCCTCGCGCGCGTGCAGCGGCCATCAGCCCTTTCATCACGATCGAGCCCGATTACCTGACCTTCCCGCCACCCCACTATGGCCGCTGTATCCAGAACGTGGTCTACTTGTACAACACAGCGACCGTGCCGTGTGTGTACAAGCTGCGTAGCCAGAACCCGGATCGGTACATTGCGAAGCCGCACGTGGCGGTGGTGGCGCCGAAATCTGCCACGCGCGTTCGCGTCACGCTGCGTAACATGGGCGATTCCCCAAAAGACAACATCAGCCCGACTGAGCAAGACCGTTTCCGTGTCTCCGTGAAGATTCTCAACACACCGGCACGCCAGAAGCTGATCGAGGCGCAGAACTACGACCCGAAGAAGGTCTGGGAGGCGGCTGGCCCGACGATCGAGCACGAGAAGGACCTCATGGCGTTCTTCAAGCCCGGGGTTGAGGCCCCACCAAACGGCATGGTCACGTTCCTGCCGCCACACTACCTGCCCGTGCCCGCACGTGGCTCCTCCACAACACGCCGCGACCGCAGCCGCATGGGCAGCGTGCCGTCCGCGGAGACCCCGCGGCGCAACCTGGCTGGGGACATGGAGCAGGAGGCCACGCCGTCCACAGCAGGCAGCCGCCCTGCACCAGAGGCCGACGCGGCGAAGAGCACACCTGGCTCCCCCGTCGCCGCCAACGGCCAAGTTAAAGTCAAGAAAGGCGGTGACCGTCGGTGGCGCAAGTTCGCGGCGTTCTTCGTTGTCCTCTCTTTGTTGGTGCTGGTGGCGGCGTGCGTTGTCGGCTCGCAGGACCGCATCGCACGCGGCGTTGACGACGATCTCTACTCGGCGCGTGGCGCGGGTGCGGCCGCGAACGACGGAGTAGATGACGGCGCGCACAGCACGTACTAGTAAATACCATGGAATGAATTGACGAGAGCCACGATCCGAAGAAGGCAAATCCCCCCAAAACACACAGACACAGACACAATGAAAGGACAAATATCTCTCCAGAATCAAGAACAGACCGACCCACTTTGCTTTTTTTGCTCGATGACTCTCCCTGCTGTTTTTCATTTTACCAGGCTGGTTTCTACTTTTGCTGTTCGCATTCCTTTTCGTTTCTCTCTTTCTCTCCTTCGTTCTCTGTCGCGTTCAATCTCTTCCTTCCTTCTCTTTTCATGCTGATATCAAACGTCGTGCGCTCGATTTTATCTCCTTGTTTCGTTGTTGTCTTCCTGTAGATCCAACTCCCACCATGAACAGTCGGCTCTCCACTGTCTCTCTTTCCTCCCGTTCTGTCGAGTTGTCTGCCACGCGTATGCCTTCAGGTTCACAAGACGGCAGCACCTGTCTCTCGCTTTCTCGCTCGCACCGACGCACTTGACCGCATGAACCTTGCGTGACTCCCACCTGTTTGTTTGATTGTTTGATTGTTTGCCCTTCCCTCCCTCACACCTCCTTTTCAACTGTTCACGTTCTATGCCCCTTCCTTTCTCTCTCACCTCTTTCATTCGACTCACACATTGACGGCGCCACGCCACAAGTACACGGCCACACATCCAAAAGAGAGAGAGAGCGTGACCGGGAAAAAGAAAGAAAGAAAGAAAGAAAGAAGTTGTGTGTGCACAGTGTGTGATCCACCCAACGCAACAAGCAACACTAGACTTGCCTTTATCGTCATCATGGAATACCGCTGCCTCATCGTGGGCGACCCCATCGTCGAGCCTGGCGCGCTTCTCAGACGTCTGCTCTTCCTTGATTTCCCTCGAAAGGAGGAGCGGCGACTAAAGCGTCAGAGCCTGCGCGATATGCGCGAGATCGAGACGCAGTTGCTCACAGCACCTGAAAATGTAGACGATGCGTTCAGCATCACCGGCTCATCGCTGCACAGACAGCACTCCCACAGGGCCATGTGCGTGTCGATGCCGTCGCCGACGGAGTGCACGATGCGCATCCCGAACCCGTCCATCCCCGCCGTGGACATCACCATCCGCTTCCAGGTCGTGACCGAGCCACGCGACCTCCTGCGTGTGCTTGGCGTGGCACCGGCTCAGGCGACCGACGGGAGCCCGGCCCTCGGTGCGTACGGTGCCCCACCGCTCGCCCCAGCGCCGACCCACCCTGGCATGATGCCACACACTGTCGTGGCCGTCTTCAACCCATTTGCACGGCGGAGCTTCTCGAAGATGCGCGTCGAGTGGCGCCACTTCCTGGGCGCGATCAACGACGCAAAAGAAACACACCAGCAACAACAGCAGCAACATCAGCAATCCCAGGGCAGCAGTTCTGGGCACATCACGCGTGCCAACACGACGTACGCAGGCGGCAGTTACGGCGGACAACCCGCTGTGCACTTCACGGATCTGCGCGCACAGCCTCCCGGCTCGCTGGCACTGACCACGAGCGGCGTACGCATGGGGTTCACCATGATGGACTCCGCGGACACCCCCATGAGCCCACTCTCCCCGTACGGCCGCGGTGCGAGCGTGGTGTACGAGTCGCTCTCGGACCCGTCGAGCGCCCCGGCGATTCTCCTCGTCGGCACGCGTTTCGAGCTCATGCGCGAGGCGATCGAAGCCACGCCGAGTGTGTCGCTCCCGAAGCCGTCGGAGGTGGCGGAGCTAGCCGCTGCACTGGGCGCCAAGGCGTACGCCGAGGTCGGCACCTACTGGGACGACGTCCTGGACGAGTTGCGTCTCACCATTGCGCGTGCCTGCGTGGGGGAGCTCACGCACTCGGCGACGGTGCGGCTGCCGACGGTACTGGCCGCACGTCAACTCTCCGTCGCACGCTCTGTGGAGGAGGCCTTGGCGGTGGCGCACGCCGAGTCCACTCAGCTCGACGTCGCTGACGCCGACGAGGACGTGGAGGACGGTGCAGCTGCTGGCGGAAGCGGAGGCGATGATGTGGATGTTGACATTGATGCGGAGACGAGTGATCACGACGACAAGAAACACGTCACGAATGAAGAGCTCACCTCAGCGCACCTCTCGTCCAACACGGCACCACCACCAGCGCCACCGCTACCACAGAGCACGGAGCCAGACGCCGCATCCTCAGCGAAACCAGCCGTCAGCCGCAAATCAATCAAATCACAGTGGACCTGGCGGCGGCACCCAGAGACGCACCGCATCTTCTACGTGCAGCGCGCGACGCGGCACAGCCAGTACGAGAAACCCGCAGATTACGATGGACCTGATCCCGATCCCACAGACTCCGCCGGCGCTGCTCCCCAAAGTGACGCGGCTCCATCCCAGCGTGCGCCTCAGCTGCCCACGATTGCAGGGGCGTCGTCCTCGCTGGACCGCTCGCCAGCCTCAGTGGACACAAACAATAACAACGCACATGCGGCAATGAGTGGCACGCTTCATGGCACGGATCACTCTGAACTCAACGGCTCCGTCCCTCCGCTGCCGTCCGTCATTCGTGATAGCGACGACGAGGGTGATGTGGCGAAGCCCACCACGGCAGCGAACGTAGTGCACAGCCCCCACTCGCTTGTTCCGTTGGCCTCGGACGATGCCGTGCTCGTCTCACCGCCCTCCTCCTCGTCACCGACCCAAGGCGAGGAGGACAGACACATGCCACCTTTACCCGCCTCGTCATCATCTGCTGCTGCTGCGAATACGGCTGACGACTATGAGCGTGACCTGGCGCAGCAGCTCGCTGAGAAGCAGGCGTATGCGGAAAGCCTTGAGCGTGAGGTGCGACTCCTGCGCGAAAAGCGCCATGTGCTGCACCTGCAGAAGGGCCAGAACGAAAAGCTCAGCGCTCTCTTCGCCAGGACCCGCAGCGAGATTGCCGCGAAGCAAAAGGATCTTGCGGATGAGAATGGCACGGCTGTGTCGGCGCTGGATCGTGAAGCTGACACGCTGGAGGCGGGGATCGCTGAGCTGATGCAGTCTGTGCCAGCTCTGCCCACAGACGCGACCGCGAGCGGCACCACTCCACACCGCAAATCAGACAACACAACCAACGCGCGTGGTCTTGGTGCGGTGCCGTCGTTTCTCTTCACACCGGAGGAGTGGGCGACGGTGCAGCACGCCACCGCTGCCGAGAAGGAGCGGCTGCTGCTTGAGCGCGCTGTGCAGAGTGCTGGCGAACAGCTGCAACGGGTTCTGTCCGGCGCGGAGGAGATGCAGGAGAAGGCCCGCAGCACGTACGTCGCTAACGCTGCACTGACTGAGCAGCAGCGAGCGTGCCAGGCCGAGGTCGACACCTTGAGAGAGCGGGTTGCCGAGCTGGAGCTGCGTGAGGCGGCGATGCAGGAGGCTCTTCGCGTGGTGGAGCGCGAACAGCTTCAGGAGACGGATGCGCAGCGCACGCGGCGGCTGCTTGCCGAGACGTACGGCTACATAACACCCACCTCTGTCCCGCGTCTCGCAGACACCGAAAGCAGAGGCAGTGACGTCAACGGGACCTCGGATGAGGGCCCTGCCCAGACCGTTTCCGCACTTCGCGCACACGTCGAAGATGCCACGCACGCCCTATACACGCTTCTCCAGCAGGTGCCGCACAATGGCGGCGATGCGGTCATCAGAGACCTCGATCCGTCTTCGTCCTCCGCACCGGATCTCATCCAGGCGGCCAATGCGTGGCTGGACGCCCACCAGCCCACCCCGACGGCGGGGGCGGAACAGGCGCAGGCCGATGCCGTTGCGGCCGCGCTCGTTGCGGTGGGCCGTGATGGATTTGCTCTCTCCGCGACGTGGAGGACGCTGCGGGATCAGATCGGCCACCTCGAGCACCTCGCCCGACGTCTGCACCGTGCTCTCGAGAAGCACGTCAAGGCCGCACGGCGCACGCAGTCACACAACGCACGCGCCGAGAACACCACCACCACCACAGCAACAACACCGGAGTCACTCCTGACCCAGGCGGAGACGGCGTTGCGCGAGTCGGAGGATCACTACCGCGCTGCTCTGTTCCCGATTCTGCGCGACGGCAAGGCGCTCATGGACGAACTCGAGGCCGCGGCGCTGCGAGCTGTGTGCACTCTCGATGACAAGACGCAGCGACCCACAGATGAAAAGACGATGAAGGCTTTTATGCGTGATTGCTGGTGGCAGCTGCTGTCCCGCTGTGCTGACCTCGCCTTTCGTGCGAGTCTCCGTGGCGACACTGATGATGCTTATGATGCTGTTGCTGCTGTTGGCGACAGTTGTGGCGCGGTGAGCGGCAACGCAAACGGAAACCACCCACCAGAGTGGTGTGCGCTTCTGCTGGCGAAGACCGCGGCGCTTCCCAGCGGCGACAGCGATTTTTGTCAAGCCTTGCAAAGTCGCGTCACCCGCGCTCGAACGGATACCTCCACAGAAACCTAGAAACGCGCCACCACCTCTGTTTTTTTTCACTTATTTCGGTACGTTTTGCTCCTTCACTTTTCACAAAGAAAAAAAGACAGTCATTACAGAAAATATCACACACTATCTTCTCGATTGCCGTTGCCTGTACGCTGTTTGCTCTGTGTGTGCCTGAGTGTGATTCCACACAAATGCAAGCACTTTTTCCACATACGTCAAGTCCCGCTCTCCATCCCTTCTCTCTCCCTCACGGTCTGCCCTATCCCTCACCGCTTTAAGCTTTCCCCTCCTGCTGTCTTTCGTGGCTATTCTTCTTTTGTTTTGTCCGAGTATTACGGGCGTGGTCGCAACTTGCTTGTTCTTTTCCTGACGTGTTCCTTTTTTTTTTGTTCGTTAGTTGGTTCATTTACCCGCCCCCCTCCCACACTTGCTGACTCTCCTCTTCACCGTTTTCCTTGGTCTTTTCTTTCCCCATCATTTAGTCGCAATTGTTTTTTTTCTTTTTCAAATATGTTTTCAGGAGCGCAAAAAGCACAGGATGTCGTCGTCTCCAATGATGCTATGGAGCCTGCCGATCCAGAGCCGCCCTCGGGCGACGCGGCCAGACGTGGCTCTCCACAGCCCCCGGCGTCCCCACCCGCACGGCCGCCTGCTTCGCAACGCGCCACGGACGTCGTGATGACCGGCGACGCCAACGCGGCATCGAGCCCCAGCTCACCCACATCCACCTTGTCGTCGCGCGACTTGCCCGCAGACGAGGACGGGGGCCACAACACCGCTGGCGGTCTGGCCACGGCGGCCGTGCGCGTGAGAAGCTCGGCCTCTTTCGCAGGCGTGGAGACTGGCTACGCATCTGACGCGTCGAACCACGCTGCCGCTCTTCACCGCGATGGGCCGAATAGCAGCGCTATGAACCGCGGCGTGGGCCCCTTGGCTGGCCTGAGCAGCAGCGAGCACGAGGCCGCCATCGTCGAGCAGCTGAGCCACCTGGTCGAGAGCTGTGAGAGCGACTGGCGCAACACGCAGTCGCTCGTCCGCATCTGTCTCCGCTCGCTGGTGCGTGAGCAGACCGGCTCCGGTGCGGTGCTCGTGACGACCGTGCTGCTGATCATCTCGTGCGTGCTGTACCCCGTCTCGCAAACCATCGCCTGCACCGTGATCTTCCTCATCCTGTACACCTCCTGCACGTCGCTGCAGTGCTACCTCTTTTGGTGCCGCGTCACCGAGGCCAAGTACCGCACGACGTCTGTGATGGAGGAGGTGATCGGGCGGTGGACGGAGCGTATCAAGGAGATGCCACAGCGACGCAGCCAGACGCTTCAGGAGCGACGCCGTGTCTTTCTTGAATCGTTCGCCTTCCTGCCGGCCAAGGCGTTTCGCATGGTGGCCGCCGTGGACAACCAAACACTGCGGCTCAAGAACATCCACAAGAGTCTGCTCATCAAAGGCGCGAAGCGACTCGATGAGGCGACGCTCAAGGTGCGGCGCTACATGGAGCCGCAGAGCATTGCCAAGCTCGTCGACGTCATGCGCATCACCCTGACGAGCGACGCGATCGTGCTGAAGCCACTCATCGACCGCGCGAAGCCGCCGCGGCTGCCGAACTTGCTTCTCGCCAACTCGAAGCGCTTCGTCGAGGAGGAGGACACGACCGACGAGAGCGACCACGAGCGTGACTCACGCACCGAGCTCGGCGGAGGCAACTCCATCTCCGTCGCGCACGACATGGAGTTCTTCATCCATCGCGTGTTCTTGCTGCTGTGGGTGGTGGGCATGGTACTGACCATCGGCGCCGGGATCCTCTTCTACGTGCTGGTCGATGCCCCGCTCGGGGAGGGCGTCTTTCTCGACCCGGCCGTCGCGCTTCTCGGTCTGCTGCCGGTGAATGCGATCATGCTCCACCGCCTGCTCGTGCTCTACGCCAATGCCTACCTCGACAAGCTCTTTCACTACATTGTGGCGAAGCGCACGCACCACATCGACGACAGGCTCCCCCGCTTCTCGACCTGGGACACTTTGAAGACCGTCTCACGCATTCTTCTGCACGTGCAGCCCTCCAACGGCAGCCGCAACCCGCTCGTGTACTCTAACTCGCTCGTGGATGGGTTCGGGATGGCCACGGTCGTGGCGATGCTGGACCAGCCAGGCATCGTGACGGACATGGTGCTGCTGCCCTTCTCCGTGCTCATGCTGCGCATCAACCCGCGCACCGCAAGCTCGTCCAGCGACGACGATGACGATGTGGTGGGGTTCCTCACTGAGAAGAGCAAGCTCGAGGCACGCGATCGCAAGCGTGAGATGAAGCGGCAGGTGAAGCGCCGGCAGTTCCAGGAGCAGCGCTTTCTCGAGCTCAAGCTCACACTCTGCACGCGTGACGATGTCGCGGTCGAATTCGCTGATCGCAAGGAGCTTCGTCGGCACATGAGTCACCTCAATCCGATCTGCCTGTGCGTACTGCTGCACGTCATCTCGCGCGGGCTGCAGCCGAACCTGGAGACCTGGACAGAGCCGTTTCGCTTCGTCGACCGCACGCTGCGATGGGCGCGTGCACTGCACTGGATCCCGCGCGCCTGCAGCTTCTCCGACAAGGCCACCGAGGGCTACCACATCATTGCCCGCATCTTTCAGATTGACACGAAGTCAGCGACCGGCTACCGCAACGCGTTTCCGGAGCAAATGTGCAGCCTGCTCGCCGAGGACGTCGACGGCCTGCTCCACCTCTTCTCGATTGGCACGCCGTATCTGGTCAGCCGCTGCTGCACAACGCACTGGACCGGCGCCACCGTCGACGAGTTCGACACCCAAGAGAAGCAGGAGGTGCTCTACATGGGCAAACACCAGTGGGAGGAGGGCAGCTGTCTCGAGACGGTTGCGCTGTCGCACCGTCTGCTGCCCGAGCGCTACCGGCGCTACGTCGACACCATCATCACCGCGGATGCCGCTGCTACTGGTGCTCCTTCTGACAACAAGAACGCGAAGCGCGGCAAGGAGCAGAGCCGCAGAACCTGCGCCGAGTACTTCTTCCGCGACGGCGTTGAGGTGAACAGCGAAACCACGCGTGAACGCCGACGTCGTCGCGCAGAGCGGAGCCAGAGGACAGCCCAATGGCACGCTCAGCGCCATCAAGAGGCTGGTGGTGGCGCGGTCCTGTCACGCAGTGCGAGCGCCACGGTGGCGGGCCACGACTCGAGTGGCGCGCGACCCAGGGAGAGCATCAGTCCTGAAGACGGCGTTGCGGGTGGCAACGCCAGCACGAGTAGCCACCGTCATGGCTGCCGAGGCCGACGGGTACGCAGTGCGTCCGCACCACACATCTCCACTGCAGCGCAGTACACGTCTCTCCCCCGTGCCGCCTCGTGTGGCCAGATGCCCAGTGATGGCCAGCTCGGCGATCTCGAGGCCGACGATTGCCTGACGATGAAGTCGTTCGTGTACCTGATGGCCACCACCGCGCACACGTTCCTCGGTCTCGTTGGTGTGCGCGACTCGGTGCGGCCACACGTGCAGACCGCCATGTCCATTCTCGACGCAGCAGGCGTTCGCTGCATGTACTTCTGCCCCGAGAACGAGCGCCAGACCAAGAGCTTTGGCAGCCGCGTTGGCCTGGAGACGGACTGGAACTGCTGCATCTCGCTCAAGGAGGACGCCGTGAAGCTCGACGCGCCGAGCATTCGCGCGCAGCTGCCGTACGGGATCAAGTCGATTCGCAAGCACATCCTGCACGTCGACCCGATCCCACTTCAGGTGAACCTCTTCTCGCACTCCAACGGCGTCTCCACACGCGCGATGCTGTCGATCCTGCAAGACAACCACGAGGTCGTGGTCGCTGTCGGCTCCGTCTTCAACCACGCCAACGTGCGCAGCTTCGTGCAGGCGGACATCGCTCTTGGCACGCTGCCCACACGCCGCGGCCCCAACGCCGACAAGGACAACGTGCTGCGCCACACGCGCGTCGTCGAGCCGTCCGACTTTGCCGCGACGAACAGCCTCAACCGCGACATCCCGCTGTACCGCAACGTCGCCGAGCTCATCGGCTGCAGCTGCTCACTGCGGTCGCCACCCACACCGTCCGTGCTGCCCATCGTCGTGACGATGGTGCGGCAGGCGCGACAGCGGTTGAGCGGCATCGGCAACTGCATCGAGTTCGTCATGCACGCGAGCTTTCTCATCGCGGTGATCAACTGCGTCTCCCTCGTCGTCGGTGCACCGCTACTGATGGGGCCCGCGACGACCGTCGTGGAGCTGAACGTGATCATTCCCATTCTCGCCCTGTCGTGCACGTACACGGCGTACTCGGGCATGGACCCGATGAAGACGATGCCGTCGCGCCACAACTACTTTGTGCGCGTTGCGATCTTCCGTCACAGCGCGGTGGTGTGGTGCATTCGGTACCTGCCGTCTGTCGCGGCACTCCTCGCGCTCGGCATCACCGCCTCCCAGCAGCTCTGCGACGAGAACGTGCTTGACCTGATCAAGCTCTCCACCGACGGCTGCATGCTCGCCAGCCAGGGCTACGTCACACTGACGTTCAACTACTGGATCATGATCCACTGCTGGACGCACATGAGCCGCCACCACCCGATCTCCCTCCGCTTCTCGCTGCGACTCGGGCACGGCAAGCCGTCCATGTACTTGTTCTCGTCGCTCCGCTGGGTCGGCGTGAACCTGGCCATCACCCTCATCTCCCTCATCCTCGTGCTCGCCTCGACCCCGCCGGCGTTTCTGTCGAAGGCGTTTATGCCGTCGATTGCCCACTTCCTCGTGTCACTGCTGTTTCCGATCTTCACGCTCGCGGTTGACTTTCCACTCAAGCGCTGGCGTGAGCGCCGCTTCAACAACATGCAAAAGTTCCGCAAACTGAGCTACGGCACGCGGCTCGGCATGCACTCACCGCGTGGCGACTACGAGCCCGAAGGTGTCACGTACACAAACCCATCCACGGCAGCGGCGGCGGGTGGGACGAGCAGCAGTGGAGGCGGTGCCAACAGCGGCACGGGCAGCGTGATCGGCGGTGATGATGGGCACGAAGAGAAGAAGGTGATTCCACTCCGCAAGCGCATCAGCGAGGCCTTTTACCGCTACACGTCGATGCGGAGTGGCAAGCTCGAGCTGAACTGTGTCTGCTGCGATCACGTCGGCGGCAACTACGCGTCGTATCATGTCAACTCGACTATATAGGCGGCACTGTTGGAAGTCATCGGTGATTGTTTTGTGATTGTTTTTTTTGTTTTGCTTTGTTTCTCTACACACACACACATCAGTGTGTTTGTGTGTATGTGTGTCCGTCGTTCTTTTTTTTTGTTTTGCTACCGTTTTGTGTTGATGTTGTTTGCTAACACCCCTTCAAACTGCCCCTTCTTTCTTTCTATTGATGCGTATCTGTTCGTGTCCCCGAACAAGGACAGAATGACTACATCTCGCAAGCATCAGCTTCTGCTCGTCTTGCTTCTGTCTGCTTTACTGTTATTTGCGATTAGCTGCACGACTGTCTGGAAATAAATATCTTCTCTCTCCGCGTGCTTTCCTGCTCCACTCTCGACTCTCTCTCCTTCTTTCTTCTCTCCTCTGTCACCACACTGTGCGTTCACACGAAAGAGATCAATCAGCAAAGACGACTAATAGCACAAGCAGTAGTTTCCTTTTTTTTTTGTTAGGTGCTCTTTATGATGTCTGAAGCGATCCCTGCTCTTCTGCTGCAGATCCCCGCACCCGAGCTCCCGGCCAGCTCCCTGGATGAGGGCAAGAAGCTGAACGTGACGGTCGAGGAGACGGCGGCGCACCTGACGGCGTATCGGGAGCAGGTGCAGGCGTTTCTTTCCGCGCGTCACTACGACGTCGAGCAGGACGTGGGCCCCGCCATCGAGTTTGGCCTGCGCCTCTTCAACGCTGAGAACTTCACAGGTGAGCTGTCAACGGCTGAGCGCGAGACGTTCAAGGCGGTCTACACGCGCTTTGGAGCCCCACTCTGTCTCTTCGAGCCTGTCGCAGACCCCTCCAGTGCCGCCGCACGTGATGAAGAGGCGGCTGCCGCGGACAAGGAAGCCCGTGCGGTGGCCGAGGCGACCAATCTGTACCTCCAGCGCCTGCTGATCAGCGATGGCGAGATGCCGAGTGCGTGCGTGCGGCTCAGCGGCTTGCTCGTGTGCCTGCTCGCGCTCGTCTCGTCGCACGATGGAGAGGCCACATCGACTGCACTCATCGCGCCGACAAATCTCTGGCGCATGCGTGTGCACTTCCGCCATCAGCTCGCCCTTGGCCACCGCGCGCACGCGGTGTTTGTCGAGGTCGCGGCGTGCATTGATGCGATTCTGATGCTGCCCGACGAGGCCGTCACTGTGGAGGCGCTGCTGGAGGTGGGCCACGTGCAGAACTTCTACCACCGTCGCGAGCTCGCGGCAGAGACGTTTCACCGCGCGGCCACAAAGCACGGGCTGCGGCTCGAGGAGTCTGCGATGCTCGGCGTGCGCACGCGCTGGCAGAAGCACCAGCTTGTGCAGATGGTGCTCCACGCGGAGAGCAGCGCGGCGGTGCCTGAGGCCTCCACGCACGAGGTCCAGCCAAAGACGGTGATGACGGAGAAGGACGGCCACGACCTGCTCGACCGCCCGCGCGAGATGCCGGACGCCGCCCCGATCCCCATCACCCCGCTCCACCCGCTGGACAAGGCGATCATCCTTGCGCTGTGCATGGACATCCGCAACAACAACCCCTACCACGGCCTCACGCAGCACCACATGATGACCTACATTGAGCGTCTCCTCGTGGACCCGGCTCAGTCGCCGTTCCTGGTCCGGTGCCAGACACTGCTGATCCGGGCACGACTCGAGCGCAACCGCAACCGCGTGTCGGAGCGCGCCTTTATGCAACTGACGGAGCTGGTTGACCAGTTCACGAACCGCCGTGACCCGAACGAGTCGCGCTGGGAACGCACCAAGAGCGACTACTTCTACTGCGTCGCCTTCCCGTCCGTCTGGGGCCTCAAGCGTGAGTACGCCGAGTTCTGCTACGACGAGAGTCTCTACAAGACCGCCCTGGACACCTACGAGCAGATCCTGGACTGGGAGAACATCATCGAGTGCTGCAAGAAGCTTGACAAGCGCCGCCGCGCCGAGTCCCTGGCGCGCGAGCTGATTGAGAAGGATCCTCAGAACCCAATGCTGTGGGTCGCACTCGGTGAGGCGACGCGCGACGAGGCGCACCTGTGGAAGGCCTGGGAGCTGTGCGGTCACAGGATGGCCGCGCCGATGCGTGCCCTGGCGCGGCTGGCGCTGGAGCGTGAGCAGTACGGCAAGGTACTCGACTACTTCGACAACGCCGTGCACATCAACCCGGTGTTTGGCGGCGACTGGTTCACGCTGGGCTTCGCGGCCCTCAAGCTGCAGCGCTGGGACCGCAGTAGCGAGGCCTTCACCCGCGTCTGCCAGATCGACCCCAACGACGCTTTTGCCTGGAACAACCTCGCCTCCATCATGATCCACGAGAACAAACTGCGGCCCGCATTCAACGCGATGAGCCAGGGCCTGCGCAACAACCGACGCGACTGGCGCATGTGGCAGAACTACGTCCAGATTGGCTGCCAGCTGCGCGAAGTGACCGAGTCGACGAGCGCGCTCAAGACCACCCTCGAGCTCGCCAAGCGCCAAATTCACCTCGACCGCACCACGCTGGAGCAGTTCGTCACCAACGCGATCGCCTACCTCAAGGGTGAGATCCCGGGTACCTCTGTCGATGAGGAGCAGGCCGCCGTCGTCACCGGGGACCGCACTCGCTACCAGCCGGTCCCGTCGCAGAAAGCCGACACCCTTGTCGCGGCCGTGGACGCGGTGCCCACGGATGTCCCGCACATCCCGCTCGCGGAGGAGGAGGAGGACGAGGAGCTCAACGCGGGCTTCGAGAACCTCCGTCCATTCGGCGACGACGTGGAGATGCCGGAGTCGTTCTTCCCCCGGCGCGGACAGAACGCGACAGCGACGACGATGAGCGCCGCCGAGCACGCGGCGATCAAGCAGGGCATTCTCGTGCGCTACAGCGATCGCGTGCGCGATGTGTTCCAGACGATTCTCTCCCTGTTCGTGTCGGACCCTGACGTCTACCACTGTGCCGCCGAGTTGATGTGCTACC
This sequence comes from Wallacemonas sp. MBr04, assembly GCA_030849635.1. Classification (NCBI taxonomy): domain Eukaryota; phylum Euglenozoa; class Kinetoplastea; order Trypanosomatida; family Trypanosomatidae; genus Wallacemonas; species Wallacemonas sp. MBr04. The sequence continues at coordinate 186,256 of JASANR010001575.1, forward strand.
TTGACGGCCCGATGGCTGGTTACCGCTACCGCCTGAAGGAGCTGCGCGCGTGCCAGCAGAAGGATCAGTGGAATCGCAAAGAGGACCTCTTCTCGCGCACGCTGGTGTGCCTTGAGAATTCCGCGACGGATCTGTTTCAGGCCTTTGAGGAGGCCAAGGAGACGCTGGAGAACCCGGCCGCGGGTCCCACTGAGCATCCGTACGCACGCCACGGCACTACCCACACCACCACGCAGACGAATGCGGTGGAGCCTGCGACGGAGAGCGCGTCGGACGCCGCCACGCCTGGTGCCACTGCGAACGCACCTGAGGAAGCGGAGCGCGACGAGATGGGGGCGGTGGAAGCCACGCCCGACGCCGTCATCGCTGGGTTCAAGCAGCTGCAGAACAACGTCAAGGCCGCGCTGGAGGCATCGGAGGAGCACCTCGAGGGGACCACGTCATACACGGAGCTGCGCAATCTTGCCGCGCGCGTGCGTCGTGGGCTTCAGGAGTCCAAGGCCACGTTCGTCTAGGCGGTGGCGGCACGCAGCCTTCTTTTTTCTGTTTGTTTTTTTAGTTCTAAACTATTCTAACTATTATTTCACTCACCGTTTAAGCGCGACAAAACGAACACACACACACACACACACACACGAATGAAAACAAGCGGACAAAGTCACGATCAGGCGTGTGGCGCAGTGCGTCGCTCACACGCATCGCTGGGGTGGGAACTCTGGGTTGCGTTGACGGGACTCTCCTCACTGCTCAAAAGGAAAAGAGCCACACAAACGGCCGCCGACATATACTCCCCCCCCGTTCCTGCCCACCATGAAAGGGTTTGTCTCATACAGGCAGCCGGCTGGGACCGTTGCAAACAACAACAACGCTTCTCGCTTGATCATGACCTGTTCACGCGGTCAACTGCTCTGTTCTCCCACACTGTTTTTCCATTCACATTTCCCCCTTTTCTCTCTTTCTCTCTCTCTCGCGGTTGCCTTTTTCTACTAGGTTTCACTCTCACTCGAGCCAAATGTCTGGTGATGCCGCCTCTGTCGCGAGCTCCCGCTTCCCGGGTAGTGGCGTCGGTGTGAAGCGCAAGGTCGACGATCGCGTCAAGGCGCTCATCGACGACGTGAGTCAGCGCAAGCACCGCGGTCTCGTCCTCCTCGTTGGTGATCGCGGCCGCGAGCAGATCGTCAACCTGCACCAGATGATCTCACGCGCCAACCACAACGCCAAGGTCAACGTTCTCTGGTGCATGAAGGAGGACCCCGAGTTCGGCTCGACGAGTCGCAAGCGCCAGGAGCGCAAGGCCCGCCTCGAGGTGAAGGGCGGCCTGGCCACCGAGTCCACGAAGGAGTCCTTCCAGACCTTCCTCGCGCAGACGCAGATTCGCTTCTGCAAGTACAAGGAGACGCACAAGATCCTTGGTCAAACTTTTGGCATGGCTGTGCTGCAGGACTTTGAAGCCATCAGCCCCAACACACTCGCGCGCACGGTGGAGACGGTCAAGGGCGGGGGCCTCGTCGTCATTATGTTCCGCGGCATGCGCTCTCTCCGCAAGCTGTACACGATCGCGATGGATGTGCACGCGCGTTACCGCACCGAGGCCCTGCGTGACGTCGTCCCGCGCTTCAACGAGCGCTTCGTGCTGTCGCTCACCGACTGCCACACCGCCCTCTGCGTCGACGACGATCTCAACGTGCTGCCCATCACAGAGCGCATGAAGCACTACGGCAAGCACAAGTCTGTCGAGTACGACGCGGAGCTGGCCCGCCAGGGGCGGCTGCAGTACGAGGTCGACCTGTTGAACCTCAAGGAGAAGCTGAAGCCCAGCGCTGAGGTGGGGCCGCTCGTGAACATGTGCCAGACCATGGACCAGGCCAAGACGGTGCTGTCTCTCATGCAGACGGTCACCGAAAAGACCCTCGACGCGACGTGTGTTGTGACGGCGGGCCGTGGTCGCGGTAAGTCGGCTGCGCTCGGCATGATGGCTGCCGGGGCAGTCGTGCAGGGCTACAGCAACATCCTCTGCACGGCGCCATCCCCCGAGAACGTGCAGACGCTGTTCGAGTTCGCCGTGCGCGGGCTCAAGGAGATGGGGTACAAGGAGCGGGTCGACTACGAGGCTCTCGTGGGCACCAGCGAGGAATTCGCCAAGTGCATCATTCGCATCAACGTCTTCCGCGAGCACCGTCAGACGATCCAATTTGTCTCCGCCACGGACTCGTCCAAGTTCTCGCAGGCGGAGCTGCTCATTGTCGACGAGGCCGCCGCGCTTCCGCTGACGCTGGTGAAGAAGATGATGGGGCCGTACCTGGTGGTGCTCGCCTCGACCATCTCCGGCTACGAGGGTACGGGCCGCAGTCTCTCCCTCAAGCTCGTCGCCGATCTGCGCAAGCGTGCGGCGTCGGGCACCAGCTCCGGCAACGCCGCCGACGGCCACCGGTCGCTGAAGGAGCTCTCCATGCAGGACCCGATTCGTTACGGCCCACAAGACCCCGTGGAGCTCTGGCTGAACAAGCTGCTGTGCCTTGACGCGACAAACACGACGGTGCCGCTCCGCGCCACGCCCCACCCCAGCAGCTGCGAGCTCTACTACGTGAATCGCGACGCTCTCTTCTCGTACCACCCCTTGGCGGAGGAGCTGCTGCAGCGCATTCAGGCGCTTCTCGTGGCGGCGCACTACAAGAACCAGCCCAACGACCTTCAGCTGCTGTCTGACGCACCTGGCCACCACCTGTTCATCCTCTGCGCGGATTCCCTCTCTGGCAGTGCTGTTAGCGGCGAGGGCGGCGTGCCAGACATCTACTGTGTCGTGCACGCGTGTGAGGAGGGCCAGATCAGCTCCGAGGCGATCCGAAGCAATCTGAGCCGCGGTCTTCGCCCCTCGGGTGATCTCATCCCATACACGCTCTCACAGCAGTACATGGAGGAGGGCTTCGCCAAGCTGGCTGGGCTCCGCGTCGTGCGCATTGCCACGAGCCCAGACGTGCAGCACGGCGGCTACGGCTCCCGCGCGCTCGAGCTGCTCAAGCTCTACTACAGCGGCAGCATCTCTCTGAACCGACGTGTTCGCCCCGACGTGCCGGTCACCACCGCCGGCGCATCCGCCGCGACCAACGAGGACGAGGAGGATGAGGCGCAAGAGGCCTCCGAGGATGACGAGGGAGAGGAAGAGGAGCAGGAGAACGGTCATGACACAACGACGGTGCTCAAGCCGCGTGCCAAAACGCCGAACCTGCTCACGCCACTCGTGGAGCGTCCTTACGAGCCGATGGACTACCTGGGCGTCAGCTACGGCCTCACCACGCCGCTCTTCAACTTCTGGAAGCGCAGCGGCTTTGACATTCTGTACGTCCGCCAGGCCACGAATGAACTGACGAGTGAGCACAGCGCGGTGATGGTGTGCCCGCTGGGCTTCGACCTCGCCGTGCTGCGTCGTGAGTTCCGCCGCCGCTTCCTTGGGCTTCTCTCGATGCCCTTCCGCACACTGCCAACCGAGCTCGCGCTGAGTGTGCTCGCTGACGTGGACGTCCACGATGCACAGAAGCTCGAGAAGGCCACGGACGCGTCGCTGGCTGCGACGGACCTCATCGTGCGCGTCAACGGTGTGGTGCAGGCGACCAGTGCGGACGTGGCTGCGCGCTTCACCGACTCTGACCGCAAGCGTCTGCGCATGTTCTCCACCCACTTTGTGGAGGGCGGCAACGTTCTCGACCTCGTTCCCGCCCTGGCGCGGATCTACTTTGAGGGCCTCGTGCATCGCAAACCGGATGGCGGCGAGGGCGTTGTGCTGTCGCACGCTCAGGCGGCTGCGCTGCTCGCGGTGGGCCTCCAGTGCCTGACACTCGAGGAGCTCTCTGCACAGCCGGCCTTCCACGGTGTGCCGGTGCAGCAGCTCCGCGCCTTCTTCCACAAAGCCTGCGCGCGGTTGATTGATCACTTCGCGCAACTGGACAAACTCGGCAGTTCGTCCAAGGTTTCGGCCGCAGCGACGGGCGGCTCGCTGAAGCGATCCCGCGATGACGATGGCGTGCCGGCTGAGGCGGATGAGGAAGCACGTGAGATTTTCGATGCCAACGGCAAGCTGATCGGCCTCTCCGTCGCCAAGACGGTGCGACAGAGCGTGAATGTTGACTCCACGCTGTTGCGTGATGCGTCCAAGGCGGTGCGTGGAGCCGAGGATCCCAAGGCACACAAGGACCTTCAGGACTACTTCCGCCGGCCCAAGAAGTCGAAGAAGCACTAGTCCGCTTTTAATTTTTACACGTGAATGTGTGGGTGTGAGTGAGTGTGTGCTCCAGCTGTTTGTTTACTAACACATAACCAGACTAATGCGACTAATATCCTTTCTGTCCTCGCGTCAACAATCAAAAAGAACAACCACAACAAGAGAAGAAACAGCGTCACCACGCGACTTTTTGCGTAGACAAACAACGCGCTGTTCAGCGAGTCTTTGAGTGCACACAACGGCACCGCAGAAACAGATCGAAGGAGCACATCTCGTTCCCCTCGCGCCTCCTTCTGTCTGCGAGTGGGTCGACCCAGATCTCCACTCTCTGTGCCAGTGAGTGCCATCACTGTATTGCTTGAGGTACTCTTCTTCAGCGCGCCGTTACAGAAGGTGGCCTGTGTACCTACGCGTAGGCCGCAGTTGTCGGCATGGGAGCTTTTCACTTCACTCGACAGTTACTGTCAGCTAGCATCTGTATCTCTTCTTCGCTGCGCCTTTCCTGAACTCCACCAACGTGCTTCATTACACACATCTCTCCCCTCCCCCGCGCGATGTGTCTGCTCTCTTCTTTGCCGTCGCACATACATACATACGAGTGTTTTTCTCCTTCTCTCTATCTTTATTGCCTCCTCTTTCACAGCGGTCACCCTTGCTCCGCCTTTCTGCCATCAAAAATAACAACAACAACAACAACGGGCATATTGTCCTCTCCATTCTTTTACCGTCCGGTTCATCCCTCCCTGACTCGCACCACCACTCAGAGAGAGACACCATGTCGCAACATGCCATGCCTTTTCTGATCGTGAATCTCGCGAGTGAGATGCTGTTCGTGCTGCACACACGCCTCATCGCGCAAAAGATTGAGCTTGCCAAGTCCGAGCAGATTCTGCATGACGTGACCACCAACACGTTCTGCCAAGCCTTCCTCGAGGAGCTCTTTCGGCCGCAAGACTTGTACTCGCCCGTGTCCACACGCCGCATCTTCACGACCCTGTCAGACAGCTCCATCATGAAGCTCAGTGAGAACTCCATGACGAAGCTCTTTGATCTCATGGTTATGGCGTTCAAGCAACAGCTGTTCACGATGCAGCACCCACGTGAAGTTCTCGAGTGCACACTCAATCACTTGGACGACTTGTACCACATCTTGCCGATGCGGACGTACCCATGCCTGCAGGATACACAGAAGCGTGTCCTGACGCTTGCCAAGTCACTCTCCGATAGCGAGTTTGCACTGATCCGGCAGACGCTCCTCAACTTTGCTCTGTACTACCGCGTGCGCGTGTCGCTGTTTTTGGAGGACCAGCGCCAGCTCGCTGACAGCTCCTTTGTGCTGAAGCCGATCCAGTACATCGCCCCCGCCATGACGGTCGAGGCGCCTGGTGTAATCAGAACGTACCAGAACGGCGTCGTCGTGTCCCAAATCCCGTTTGCGCACAAGGACGCGCAGAAGCCGCTGCCGCCCACGATCTCGCGCCTGACGTGGGAGCCGACAAACGCCACCATGCGCTTCTCCAAGGCCGGCCACAACATGTATCTTCAATCCCCACAGCAAGGCGGCGCACGCGATGTGCTGGCGCAGCAAACCTACGAGATTCCTGGTGCCGGTGGTGCTGCCGCACATGCCGTGTCAGAGCGTGAGAAGCTGCAAGCCTACAACGGTGAGATGAACTACCTGCTGCAGCTTGTCCAGAGCCGGAAGGCTCACGGCACGTTCCGCCTGGACCTCTTCAGCGACGACGACGGCAGCGCGCCACCCCCGCCACCACCAGCATCACGAAGCACCGCTCCCACGCCAGCCGCGAGCGCCCCTGCGCCGCAGCCCACTGCCAAGGCCCCGGCCGCCCCCGCAGTCGCTGCCCCCGCTCCCGTCGTCCCCGCACCCGCACCGCCACCTGTGCAGCTCGCCCCAGCTGTGGAGCCGCAGGTGTACCGCAGCGACTCCACTGCCGTGAAGGCTCAGAACAAGACGCTCCTGGGCATCATCGGAGGGCTGGACAAGAAAGCCAGCTCCGGTGGCAACGGTGCCGGGGATGATCTCCTAGACATTATGGATGACATTTAAACGGTTTCGCTTCCTCTGCCCCTCTTGTTGTCTTTCTGTCTTTGTTCGCTCAATTTTTTTGTTCGTCTCGTGGTCCGTGCTGTCGACGTGTTAAACTCCCCGTGCTCTCTGTTTGGCCCTGCCTCCCTCCACACAAAACATAACGCAAACGACTATCTGTCGCTCCATATCCGCTCTCTGTGAGCGTGTGGGGGAACAACAACAGCAACAACAACAAGAAACAAGAGGTATCACGCGCGCGTTGGTCGCACCGCTCTTAGGCACTAAGCATCCTGTTTGAAGCGACAGCACACAACAGTTTTTGCCACCACACACGCTTCCCATCTCTCTTGTCATCACCCATTCAACTCTCTGGTACTCCACACCGTATCACCGCTCGACTCTCTTTCTCTTCCTTCGTTTCCTCTTCCTCTCTCTCTCTCTCTGCGTATTCTACATCAACCAAAGGGACGAGTATACCCTTTAGCGTAGATCCTTTTTTTAGCGTTGTAGCTTCTTCGACAAGAGTCGTTCGTGCCCTTTCCCCTCTCCTTTTCGTGTGCGTGACTCAGTCTTCACCGGAGCGTTCTGTTTTGTCACGTGGTTTCCGTGCATACACTCTCACTCCCTTAGTTTACCCCTCTCCACCCCGTTTTCCTTTCCCCTTAGCAATGCTCCGTGGTGGTTGCATGTCTGTCGCCGCTGCGGCGATGGTGGCCCCGGCTCTGAGCCGCGCCTACCGCACGATTCCTCACCTGTTCGGCGAGATCGAGGAGCTTAGCGAGACGCAGGGACTCGGCCGTTGGACAATCTCTCACAAGAACTGCCTGCAGGGCCCCGTCAAGCGTGCCGAGATCATGGCCGACAAGCTGAACCTGCGCGAGAAGCGCCGCAATGGCGTGCAGCCCGAGAAGTCCATCGCCCGCCGCCTGAGCCAGCAGTACGCAGTCGACGGCAAGGTCTACGAGAGCCCTAGCAAGACCCAGATCATCAACTTCACCGTGGTGGGCTTCGATGGCCACCCGTTTCACTTCCGCACCTATCCGATGCCCGACGTGACGCTCAACACGCTCATCGACGGCTCTGGCATGTGCCATGGCCAGCCGCAGCACTGGGGCAAGTGCAACAACCCCGACTGCGCGGACTGGAACCACGGCGACGGCTGCCTCGTGAACGTCGACATTGAGACCCTAGACCGCCTGCTGCCGCCGAACCGCTGGGAGTACACCTCTCTCTCCGCCTGGCGTGCACTCGATCGTCCTGACATCACGTACAACACGCGCTTCAGCTGCCAGATCCCCATCACCGCCGAGCTCGACGGCGGTCTGTTCGCGCTCAAGCAGCTGTGGAGCCGCGCGCTGCGTGAGGCCGTCTCCGACTGGGGCATGGTCGACGACATGGGCACGATTCACGGTGCACGTAGCAAGAAGATCGAGCCCTGGGCGCCCATCATTGAGGAGCCGACCAAGGCTGACTTCCCCATCACCTTCGACATGCTCTGGGCGACAGGCTACCAGGATATCATGGCGCAGAAGTACTCCAACTTCAAGCGCAAGGACGGATACCACACCAAGCCACAGAACTGGGCCGCGTACGTCTAACGTGCGTGTGTTCATTCGCGCGTATTTGATTGACTGCGTGGGGATCGGATGGTCTTCCCCTTCCTTTTGATTTGTTTCCCCTCGTTTTTTTTGTGTTTTTTTTTGGTGCTCCTCCCCCTTTTTTCTTTTTCTTCATCCACCCCTTTCTCTTGTCGTCGTAGTAGCAGCATCTGTAGTGTTTGTATGTTAGGAGCGGCTCGTCCCGCGACCCTTCTCCCCCCCCTCCACGTTTCAAAGCAACATGAACAACAACACATACCTGTAAAGGAATACCCGCGTTCAAGCGTGCATGATCAATCGACTATTCGTGGCGCAGTCTGAATCTGGGTTAGCCTATCCTCTGTGGTGCCGTCCGCACCCGCAGGTGGTGGTAAGAGAGCGCGCAGAGGGTGAGAATACACACCGGAGTCATTTCTGCAGAGTCCCAGCTCCTGCCGTGTCGAGCGAGTTGGTTGCTTCTCCCCCCCCTTTCTCTCTGGGGGTGAAACGAAGCATTCCACGTGACACGCTTCCTCCCCAGTGCTTTGCAGTTTTTCACTGTGATGCCTTGTGCACATGGCTGAGTTCTCTCTGTGTCTCATCGTGACACCTTTCCCTTCCTCATTCCCCCCCCTTCCATACACTCGCTTCCAATCCCTCTTGCTCTCCCGACTCGATCGCATCGCACCCACTTAGTTTACTGATCGATTCACTAGGTGAACTCATCTCTTCTTGATTTTTTCAGAACAAACCCCCTTACAACTCCCCATTCATCATGACGTTCCCCTTCTGGACCAACGTGCTGAACTACACGTACCAGCGCGGCTTCATCCGCATCCCGATCGTGCTCGCCGTGCCGATTGTGTACAACAAGTACGTCCTGTACATGTACGAGCCCGCTTACCAGCGCTGGAACGCCGGCCACAACCAGGCGGACATCTGGAACCGCCTCAAGGCCAAGGTTGAGGAGGAGGGTCTCGCGGACGCGTAATCTAGTTGGATCCCTTGTTTAAGAAAACGAAGAGGAAGTGACACAAGGACACACAAGAAACGTTAACACGGAAGCCCCTCTCGGCCTCCCTTCTGCTTTTTTGTTGTTCTCTTGTTTGTCTCTCCCTATCTTTCGATTCGCATAGGATTAGTACACAGCACAGGCGAAAGAAAAAGCAAAAAACCGTACAAAAAGTATGTGCTGATGAAAAAATTGAGAAAATCGGTAAAAAAAAAACATGTAGTTTCTTTTTGTGTTGCAGAGGTTTCCTGCACATCACCACAACTCTCTCTATCTCTATCTCGAACTACCGAGAAAAAAAAAAACACATGGACTAAAAAACAAAACAGTGGCTACATCAATCCTGTCCCACAACAGGAAGCGAGTTGGTGATGCGGGTGCTTCATGTCGACATTCATTGTGGTGTAGAATGTGAGTACGGGCCGCCAAACGATGGATGTCGCACACACTTACTGTTTGTGCCTGTCAGTTTCTCTCGCTGTCGTACCCGTGGATCGGTGTGCACTGGTCTTCCCGTTCTTCTGGTGGCACGCTTCCGTGGAACTGTGCCTCAGAGAGACACACTTTTTGCGAGGAGCGCACCTGTCTTCTGAGTCTGTGAACTGTCGCCCCACACGAGCCTTTGACGTGCACGACGCACGTGACGATAGTTGCATTCTATTGCTCTCCATCACCACACACTCTTCTCTTCGTTTTCCCCCCTCTCTCTCCTCTCGCTCTTAGAAATAAAGCGACGTCAACAAACACACATTCTCACGAATCGTTGTCTGACTGTCACTTCACCGTCTTTACGTGAAAAGAAAAAACAACCCAAACGTCACAGGTACTCCTAAGTTACTAAGCTAAGCTCGCAAGCACACTTCACCTAACCCCCCTCCCTCAAACCCCCAGCATAGACAATCATGTCTGTTGAGGCACACTTTGCCCGCACCATCGTCGTGTCGGGTCTCCCGAACAACGTGACGCCCGACAAGCGCGACAAGTTCATGGTCATGTTCCGCCGCAAGGTCGCTGAGCACCTGGGCCACGACTCCTTCAACGTGCACCTCTTCTCCAACGACGAGGGTCTGCTCTATGGCGCCTTTATCGGCTTCGCGACGCCGGCCGATGCGGAGGCGGCGCTGGCCCGTCTGAACGGCTACGCCCTGACTCGCCAGGATCGCCTGCGCACCTTCCCGTGGTCCATGCTCGAGGAGGCGCGCGAGGAGGACGAGGAGTACGTGCCCCCGCAGCTGCCCGAGGCCGCCGAGGAGGAGCAGGACTTCGCGCACCAGATGGCCGAGGACGCCAGCGCGCGCCCGCAGTTCCTCACCAAGGGCGGCGACAGCTTCGACGTCACCTGGTACTGGTACGATTGGGAGCGCAAGAAGAAGGAGATCTTCCGCAAGCCCACGGCGAACAAGTCCGACACTCTCGGCAAGTGGAGCGAGCTTGATCGCCGCCAGAAGGACCTGCAGAAGGGCGTCGTGTCGAGCATGGTCCCGGCTGTGCGCCCGCTGCCTGTGTGGTCCACGTACGGCTCCATGGTCATCTCCCAGCACCCCGACAACTCCCTCCGCATCTGGGGTGGCCGTGGCATGCACCTTCTCTTCGAGATCACGCAGCGCGTCGAGGCCTTCATGGTGTCGCCGTGCGAGAACTTCATCGTGGTCAAGACGATGAAGGAGCTGATCGTCTTCAACCTCCGCAACGCGCGTCGTATCCGTGCGCTGTCGAACCTAGACCTGCACAGCGACGACCTCTGGCCCATCGCCCGCTTCAGCGCCGACGACTCGCTTGTCGCGGTGTGCCGCACCGGCTACAACCCAGAGAACCCCACCGCCATCCACACCGGCCGCATGACCATCTACAGCTCGGAGAACATGGCTGTCGTGCCGGGCCCCGACGGCAACGAGGGCTACACCTTTGCCATTGACGGTCTGTACAAGGCCGAGTGGAGCCCGGTCGGCTCCACGCAGATCGCCTACATGTGCGTCCCCGCCGTGGGCCAGGGCTGGCGTGTTGTGATCTCCAACATCCTGCTCGACAAGGAGAACAACGTCGCGACGGAGGAGGTGCTGCTTCAGCGTAACTTCCTTCAGGCCGAGAAGCTGGACATGCTGTGGCACCCGGCCGGCACGCACCTGTCCGTCAAGGTCACCTTCAAGCGGACCGTCGAGTACTTCATGTTCCACATCAGCCCGCGCGACGTCTCTGTCTTCCAACTCACAATGAAGCAGGGCTACACGCCCAACCGTTTCGCCTGGTCCCCCAGCGGCGACTACTTCTCGCTGCTGCTGAACAAGACGGTGCAGACGTCGAAGATCCAGCTCGGCGACACGGCCGTCCTGCAGGTCTACAGCATCAAGCGCAACAAGCTGAAGATGCTCAAGGAGTCGGTCAGCCCGGCCACGCATCTCTTCTGGTCCACGATGGGGCCCCACCTCGTCGCCGCCAACCCCGCCAAGTCCATCCTGCAGTTCATCTCCGTCACCGAGAGCGGCGACGTCATCGAGCACAAGCGCATCAGCGATGCCTCGCTGACGGAGTGCCAGTGGGACCCCACGGGCCGCTTCTTCGCGACATGGGTGTCGTCCCTGCGCGAGACGTCTCTGCCGCCTGGCTACCGCATCTACAACATCCACGGCACGAAGCTGACCGAGGAGGTGCAGCGCCCCTTCTCGCACTTTGCGTGGCGCCCACTGCCGCCGTCGATGCTGTCGGCAGAGGAGATCAGCGAGGTGCGGGGCTCCATCAAGAAGGTCGTCGACGCGTACGAGTCCACGCAGCTCGAGAAGGGCGAGCGTGAGCGCGTGGCGGTGATGAAGGAGAAGAAGGACGCCGAGGAGCACTACATCAAGAAGATGAAGGACGCCTACCGCAAGTCGCAGGCCGAGGAGCTCACGAACAAGCGCAATGAGCTGGAGGCGTCGTCGATCTGGGCCCGCTTCTGGGCCGCGCGCCTCAAGGCCATCCCAGAGGAAGAGCGCATGCGCCACGAGGAGGTCGTGGAGGAGCGCATTGTCTTCCGCCGTCCGGTCGCCTAACGTCACATCAGCTTGCGTGTTTTTTTTTGTGATCGACACGTACACGCGCTCCGGTATTGATGTTTTTTGTTTTTGTTTTGGTAAGTAAACGGAAAAGTGAGTAAACACAAATTCACAAAAAGAAAAAGAACGAAGAAAGAAACAAAAAACAGTAGCGCAGACGAAGTGCGACGGAAAAAATCCGTTCACATTATTCAAGTTTGACACGGACGCATACGAATGCAACGAGCGTGTTGAGACAAACGAATCTCGTAGAGGAAGAAAAGAAAAGTCTTATGAACGCCGTGTTGTGCGTGTATGTGTGTGTGCTTGCTCTCTGTTTTCTTGTTGCTCGTGTGCATGTGTTTCTTGTTCACGTTCACATTGTTGTTGTTTTTGTTGTCTTTTCCTTGTTAAAGAGAGTTTTATTTGCTTGGGGTTTTGTGCCACCCTATTCAGCTCCATTGTTTCGTGTGTTATTTTTGTGCGCGTGCGTGTGTCACTCTCTCCATTTGTTTCGCTAACTTTAAATCCTCTAAACAGAATGATGAAACCAACTTCAGATGCAAAAACACAACAAACAAACAACAACACCAACCGAGACAAGAGTGACGACAGCCTCTCGACACAGAAAAGAAGCATATCAGCAATGGGAACCACCGGGTCGTGTAACACCTTCCGTATAGATGTGCACGCGTTTTTTGGTGTTGCCATCGTTGTTTGGCTACAGGTGCTGCCACTGCCTCTGTCTCTCTCTGACCACATTGTGACTGTTGTTCACACGGCTGGTGCTGTCTCGACTTCAACCACGTGCCGAGAGCACCAAGTGCGGCTCACACACACACTCGCCGTGAAGCGTTGTGTTGCTGGGTATTGCTCCCGTAACGCACACACCGTTGACAATGTGCATAGTGTTGAGGCACTCTTCGCCGTTCCGGCGTGGTTCACACATTTCAAATCGCATCTCACCGTTTCTTCCCTCCTCTTCTTCCTCTTCTTCGTGCGCGCCTTGTGCTTGCGCTGCTCGTGTGCCAGAACGCTGGTTGAATCCACAGTATAAAGGCGGGAAACACACACAACAAAGCAAGTGAGAGCAACTTGTGGGACAAAACACTGGAAAGCAGATTGCTGCACATCAAAAGACAAAACTACCACACAAACAAACACACACACAAAAAAAAAGCAACAGCAATTGCACATATTCAATGCGGTGCCGACGCCTCATCACGACGTCGTTGCTGCTGGCCAGTGCGTCGCGCTACAGCCGCCAGCTGCGCTTCGCGAGCACGACGACTGGCAACTCCAGCGCAAGTGCCCCGCCACCCCCATCACCCCCTACCTCCGACCCAGTCGTGGATGCCGAGAAGGCGGAGGATGCCACACCCGCCAACACCACAACCAACAGCGAAATCCCCACCGCACCAGACGCCGATGCGTCTACGGAGAGCACACAGAGCAGTACTCCTGTCCGTGCCACCGCTGAAAAGACCCAGGATGATGATCTGACGGTGCCAGAGCCAGAGCCGCTGCGGTGGGTGCAGGAGGCGTACCAGGACCCGGACAAGATGCCCATCGTCGATGAGAAGGGCGAGTACATTGTCTCCAAGGGCAACTGGCCGACTGGAGAGGTCGCCTACACGACTCCCGCACCCGTGGATGACAAGTTGGCACCTCGTTTCGGATACAACGTCGTGAGTGTGCGCAAGCATGTCTCGTGGTGGAAGTACAACCAGAAGTATCCGAGCTTTTCCCTCGCGTACGTGAATATTCAGGTCCTCTTCATCCTCGGCATCGCGTGGCTGTGTGCGTTTGTCACTGAGGAGTATCGCCGCGCGACGGAGGAGATGAAGACGCCAGGTGCGATGGTTGGCGAGCACCGTGGCCGCGGCCCAGAGACCTCCAAAACACAGAAGATCAAGTTCACTCAGAACGAGATGGGCGACCTCGTGAATCGCGCGCAGGAGAACTGGATGGACGGAAAGGCAGAGGCCAGTTACATTGGCTCGAAGGAGTACCAGATGCGTAAGATTGCGCGACCAAAGGAGTTCTCCGTCGACGACTTCCGCAAGCGTTGAGACGGGCCGGTAACAAGCGAGACAGAGCTGTGCCCAGATCCACCTCGAGCGAGCACAAACATGGGTCCCGTCTTATTTATTCGCGTGCTTCTCTACTTGTTCCATCATTCTCTTCTGTTGGCGTCTCCTTGTTTTGTTTTGTTTTGGCAGACCGCTTCACGTCTGCACTCACAGGGTTTCTTCTTCCTCTCCTTCTGGGAAAGCATCACACATTCGAATCATACAGAAACAAAGAGCACACACGCGCAAAATATTTGAGTTCGCTCTATGTGGCTCGCGTACAGGAGGCATACTTTGTGTGTGTGTGTGTGTGTTGTGTCATGTGCGATGCGTCTGTGCGCACAGTTGCACCTTTCTCACGCCGTAACTATTATTGTGAACATCATGCGGACCAAGCGAGGAGCATGTCTGTTTAAATGACTGGTGTGGCAACTGTACCGACTGCTTGTTTGCTACTCAAATCTAAGCGGCACGACCTCAATCAAGAAATACTTTATCGGTACCACCTGAACCCAAGTTTATCTACCCCACTACTCGATCCACAAGGGAGCCAGCAGCTTACAATTCCCCCATTCACGCCACAGAATACCCACAACCCATACACATACCGTACATAGACGATCCGCACATACAACCTTTGTTCTCACATCAATGCAGTTCGTGAAGCGCACCTTTGCCAATGCCTCGGTTAGGCAACCAGAGCTGCGCGCCAAAATCTTGATGTCGAAGCTGGCACCCGCTGAGTCAGAAATCTTCGACATGCCGATTGAGAAGTGGGGCCAAGTCGACCACGCCACGCTGCCCGGCTTCCACCAGTGCGATGCCGCGCCCGTCGATCCGCTGACCTGCCGACCGGTCGACAGCACTCACCCACTCTTGAAGAAGGTGACGCTCTTCCCAGGACCCGTCACCAAACTTGCCGCGGACGCGATTGTGAACGCAGCGAATGAGGTCGCACTCGGGGGCGGCGGCGTGGACGGCGCGATTCACACCGGTGCGGGCCGCCTGCTGCGCCGTGAGTGCGCGACGTTCCCGTGCTGTCCAACAGGGCAGTGCTTCATCACAAAAGGCTACAACCTTCCTGCGCGGTACGTGCTCCACACGGTCGGCCCCATGGGCGAGTACCCTGACTACCTCCGCAGCAGCTACCGTTCCCTGCTCTCGCTCGTCAAAGCGAACGGGCTGCGAACGGTCGGCATCTGCTGGATCAGCGTGGGGATCTATGGGTACCCACTCGAGGCGGGCGTGGAGGTGGCCGTCAATGAGGTGATGTCCTTCCTGAAGGACAACAGCGACAGTGTGGACCGCATCTGCTTCGCGTGTTTCAAGGACGAGGAAATGGCCGCTGCAAAGCGCGCCATTGCACTGTGGGAGAGCAAGTCGACGTGCGTCTTGTGATGGAGCTCGACGTGAACATAGTTATTGTTCTCATTTTTGGTGGTTTCGTTTCGCTGTTGTTGGCTTTGTGACTAGTCACCCCCGAAAGCAAAAAAAAAAGAAGAAAGCGCCACCACGCCCTCCATTTCCAGTCAATGAACACATACGTTGTCGGCAAGACTGGTGAGACTGCAGGTGAGCTCGTGGACTCGCAAACACTCGTTGTAATGCCACATGAACCAGCTGTTCATCGTGGAACACGCCTCAAACATGTTCCTCCTCTTCCTTTACTGTCTCTCTCCCTCGCTTACGTTCGTCCATTATATCCATTCGCTCGCTCATGTTCTGTGTCATCACATCGTTCGACTGTTTCTCCTCTCAGGTGAGAATGTCTCGGCAACACGCGCTTGTGCTGCCGTTGCCTCGCGCGTACGCCTCAAACGAACGCGAGCACTTCTCCTTCTTCACAACAACCGCCTCTGCGTCGGACACCGCGGATCCGTATGCGAACGCGGATGCGGTCCACCGCTACGTCGATGACCTCTGCGACCTCCTGCGCCGCACGCGTCTCATTCAACGCCACCCCGACAAGTACTTCCAGTACGTGCGAGGCGAGAAGTGGCGTGCCGCCGCACATCACTTGGACGGCACGACCGTCACGCCGGAGGAGCTCGAGTTCACGAATCAGATGTGCGATGCCTTTGCGCCGCTCATTGACGGCGGGGACGGCTCGCTGGCGACGATCCGATCGCTGCTGCGTGATGGGCCGCCGCTGGACTGCAGCCCCGGACTGCTCGCGTTCTACCAGGAGTGCCGCCGCCTGATGCTTCACCGCGTGCCGCGCGCGAACAACGACAGTGCACGCTTCACGCTCCTCCAGACAGAGCAGCAACGCACGTCATTGGCGAAGCAACGCACGGCGCAGGCCGCACAGGAGGCGCGCGGTCGACAAATCCTCGAGCTCGTCCTCTCATACGGCATGAACGCCAAGAAGCAGCACGAGGTGGGCATCATGCGCGACACGATCCGCGATCTGGTGGACTGCGCCAACACACCCGCTCAGACGATGGACACCACGGAGCCGGCCACGACGCCACCAGCCGATGTGGTGCGCACGGTTGTGAACGTTGGGGAAGGCAAGGGCTACGTGTCACGGGCCTTGGCGCTGTGTGACGGACTCAACGTCGTCGGCCTCGACTGCAACCCGGCTCACCGCGAGCGTGCGATTGAGCGGTTCGAGACGCTCGTGGAGGGGTCGCTGAGTCTGCGGCCTGCCGCCACCTTTCACACCAGCGACTCGGGCACCACCACTGCCGCGACGGCACCGCGCGGCAAGGACATGATCTCGCTGCTTTACGAGCCACGCGGCGCCATCGCCAGCATCGCGTGCCGCGTGGATGCTGCCATGCAGTGGCAGGCAACGCTGCAAGGCCACATTCCCGTTGTCGCCGACGGCGCGCCGATGCCGTCCGATGTTGTCGCGACCGACGAGGAGTCGACGGAGGCGGCGCAGGCACTCCACGATGCGTGCACGCCGGACTGCCAAACGCCACGGAAGGGGGAGTGCAAAGTGTGCCACCGCATCTTCCCGCTCGACAAGACACTCGTGGTGATGAAGCACGTGCATCGCCACTACGCCAAGGAGCTGGCCGCCAGCAGCACCAGCGACGCCGCCGCAGCCGGCCTGCCCCCACGCACGGTTCTCGAAAGCTGGCATCGCGACCTCCCCCAGGCGAAACTGCAGGAGCGGCTCATCGACGCCTTCTTCGTCCCCGTTGACGTCGAGGCGCGGCAAGCGAAGCACAAGGCAGCAGCAGCATCGGCAGCAGCAGCAGCAGCGGATGGTGCGGACCCGCAGCTCTGTGCATCCGAGGTGCTCCCAAAACGGCACCGCGCGGAGGACGTCTCCGCAGCAACGCAGGGAGCCGCATCTGCGGATGCGAGTGCGCGCGCGGCGGATGGCTTTGTGCTGGCGCGTGTTGCGAGGGGCCTGCGCGTGGTGGTCTTGACAGCGACGGCGGCGGTCGAGGGTGGCGCCAGCTCGAACACCGCGTCACCAGAGCCTGCACAGCGTCAGAGTGAGGGCACGGCTGACGTGGACGTGCCGCCCGTAGAAGAACCGCAGAAGGTCTGGCGGTACGAATACACAACGCTCACTGTCGTGGGCCGCGATGACGCCACGGGCGTGCACCTGGTCATCTACGATGAGGGCACCCACAAGGTGCGCTGTCTGCTCGTCCGGTCGACATCGCGACCACTCACGGATGAGGGTGACGCGGAGACGCTCGCACGGACTCTCGCGTTGCCTCCTGCAGCAGAGTGGGCTGCGGCGCACAAGGCACTGCTCCTCAAGGTCCGCGAGCCGTTCACCGTGACGGTGCCTGCCGTGCGTGTGCCGTCGCTGTCGAACACTGTGTTCATTGGGCTCCACACGTGCGGCGACCTCGGCTCCAACACGTGCCGTCTCTTTACCCAGAACAAGTCGCGCGGGATGCTGCTCGTGAGCTGCTGCTGGCACGCCCTAACAGGGGACGGGTTTCCACTCAGCCACGCCTTCCGGGCGCGCGGGATGACGACGGACAAGGTCTCGCTGCTGCTGGCGACACAGCCGCTGGACATGTGGGCGACCGCCTCCGCGGAGGGTCACCGCAGCTCCGCCCGGCTGCTGTTCTTCCGCACGCTCCTCATCATGGTCTGGGCCACGCTGCGTGATGAGTGGGAGTCAGTCTCGCTGCAGCAGGAGCCCAAAACGTGTGACTGCCCGTTTGCGCCAGAGCCGCACCTGGAGCCAGGCTTCTTGCGGCGGTTGAACAAGGTCAAGGAGACTGTTTCGTTTCCTGAATTTGCAGAGCAGGTCTGCGGGGAATACATCTACGCGGAGACAGCAAAACACAACGCCTACACGTGGCACGGCACCGTGTGCGCGTCGTGCCGCGCCAAGCAAGAGGCGCTGTTCCATGCGCGGCTGCAGGCTGTCGCAACGGCGCTGGCAACCGAGTACATGCCTACCCACTTCCCTCGGTTTCTCGGCTTGACGGTGCTTCGGATGTGGATGTGCCACCTCGTGGAGAGCCTCTTCTTGCTGGACCGCACGCTGTATCTCCACGAGGAGCTGTGCAAGCAAGGCGGCCGTTCCACTGTCTCGTTGGTCCCGCTCTTTGACGGCGCGACCTCCCCACGCATGTACGGCATTCTCGCACTGCGTGAGTGAATGAAGGGTAATACTGTATGTGAACCAGCGTTTGATGGAACGCGCTTAAACTCAATCACCGCAAAAAAAAAAACCCGCATCAACGGCGACAACACTACGACATCGACAAAGAATGGTGCTCTCTGTACCGGCTTTTCATTTTGTCACTGTGTGACACACTGTACGGCTTCTCCACAGGAAGTAAACCGAACATCACTCTCTCTCTCTGAGTGATTGGCAACAAATCCATTTCCACTGGTCCTCCTCAACTGGCCTCCTACACTTCTCTCTCTCCTCATCTCTGTGTCTGGCAAACCACCTTCCGTTTCTCGTACGCACCGACACTAAAAAAAAAGCTTTTCACTTGGTATTCATTTGTTTTGCTGTAGTTCACCTGGTGGTTTCTCACATTTTTGTGTTGCACCACTCTCTCCTTTCATACCAAACTAGTAAACAGGCTTCACTCTAGTTAGGATTATCCGCCGTATACTTATCTTACTTTAGTTTCGCTTCTGTTTCCTTGTGATCCTCACTGGTTTCCTTCCTCTCGCTCTGTCCTGAAATTTCTTTTGTGTTTTTTTCCGTTGTCGTAACTCTCCAGCTTTGTTGTTTGTCACGCAAGCTCTTGTTGACCTTTCGCCCTCTCGTTCCCTTTTCGTCAGAGATCATCTTCGTTCCGTGTCTTTTTTCTTCTTTGTTGTGCGCGTAGATACTTTGTCATCAACCAGTCTTGTGCGAGCGTCAATAAAAACTCACACACGCACCTCACTCATATTTTATTTGTGGTCCCCACACTGTGTCCCGTGCGCCACTCTTCTGTTTTTCTTCGTTTCGTTTCTTCTGCGACGTGCCTAGTCTTACGATTCCCCCTTTCCTTGCCAACATACCCTGTTCCCCCCCCCTCCCCGTAACGCACCCAAGACGACATCATGAGGCCCACAAGTGGATCTTACAGTAGCGGAGGCGGAGGCGGCAGCGGCGGCGGAGGCACCGCGGCACCACGCTCGCCTGTCAGCTACACGCACTCACCCTACCGCACCTCCCTCCTCAGTGACGCCCACCCGAATGGTAGCGGCCCGTCCAGTCCACTCTCGCCACACAGCGGCGGCCCACACGACGGCTCCAACCGCCCCACCTTCAACAACAACCCGTACCAGCTTCCACCGGCTTCCACACCGGCTGCGACGCCGGCCAGCGACGGCGCCAACCCCAACGCGGCACCGCAGACCTCATCGCCGATCCAGGTCAGCACGCCGCACGTGCAGCCCCGGCAGCGCCGCATGCCGCAGAGCCCCACCATGGCTGGGAGTGCCGGCATCTACCCTCAGAGAGGCAGCCCTGCGAACGCGCCGTCCTCCCCGCTGAGCATGCCACCTCGCTCCCCGAGCTCGAACAATCCGGAAGCCGGCGGCCACAACTCGGGCTCCGCCAACAACCCGTATCGCGTCAACATGTACGGCAGCAGCGCCCCGGCCGCGCCACCCGCACACTACCAGCAGCAACAGCGCACCAGTCCGCTCGGCACACCGATGCAGCAGCGCCAGAACAGTGGCTCCCATTTCGCCGGCCAGCGCCCACCGAGCGGCACGTCGACACCCGCGCCCGCGTATCAAGGGTACGCTCCGCCGCCCCACAACAACAACAACAACAACAACACAGGCAACAGCTATGCTCCGGCCGGCTTTGGCGGTGCGCAGCCACCACAACAGCACCAGCAACAAGGCAGTGGCAACTATGGCTCGCCGCACGGAGGGAGCAATCCGAACCTCAGCCGCAGTGGCTCATACGACCGCCGCACAGCCTGCACCAACGCGGGCAACCACAACAACAACAGCAACAACAACGCTGGCGGCGGTAGCGGCAGTCAACCGCACTCGCCGCTCCTTGTGGGCAGCCAAGGTGGGAGCGCATCGCGGCGGGATCCGTACAACATGAGCGGCAACTCGCCATTTAATCGCTCAACAGGACAGGCGCCTCTCGCACCCGGGCAGCAGCAGCGTGGGCCACGCAGCCCCGGCTCGTACAACAGCGGCCAGGGCTTCTCACAGCAGCAGCAGCAGTCGAGCGCGATGCCACTCAACTCACCGACGCGTGCGGGTGCTGGATTCGGCGGCACGGGCAGTGCGCACGATAGCCAGTCACCCGTGTCGAGCTTCCAGACAGGTCGTAGCTTCAGCACCATGATGGACGAGACGGCTGAGATGTCGTCCGCGCAGTCGTGCAGCAGCGCCAGTAGCGTGCGGGACGACCTGCCACTGTGCCCCAACGACGAGGCCTGTGCGCAGATCAACGAGCGTAAGCACCAGCGCAAGTACGCGCACACGTGCCGCCTCTTCCCGTGCTACCACGGCCACATCAAGCGCCACGCCAAGCTGTTCCGTCACGCGCCGGGGCAGATCACCGTGCCCGAGGGTGCGAGCGCGACGAAGATGTCCACGCACGCGTTGGCCAGTGTCAACTTCTCGAGCATCAGCCCCGAGGCACCCAACGCCTACCGCATCTACGTCTCCCGCGGCGACAAGAGCTACGAGATCTTCGGTGACTGGGCGGCCACGAAGGTGCACACCTTCAAACGCTACCTGCATCAGGTCTACCACATCGCACCGCAGAACCAGGTCCTCATTGTCCTTCGCACAAACAAGCCCATGGACGACGAGATCATGTCCGTGCGCTCGTACGGGATTGAGGAGGACAGCGTCATCCAGCTCAAGAGTGATGCGGAGCTCGCGCCGTCTCGTATTCCCCTGGATGACCTGTAGCTGCCCGAGAAAAAAGAACACCCGACTGACACTGGAACAAACGTCGCTGCCAAGACGGCAACACACCCACACCCACATATGTTTCCCACCATTTTCGTTATTATTGCCGATAACAATGAGAAAAAAACCTAAAATGACAACAAGTTGAGCTTAACACCAAAATTTAAAAAAATCGACAGTTGACAGCTAATCGTATCGATGTGCCGTCTAAATGCCAGCAGTGAAACAAATAATTGTGATGATTATGGGCTTGCTTAATTTTCTATCCCCCCGTTTCCTTAACTTTCCTTTTTTTGATTCATATTCACTTGTGTGCGTACCAGCATGGCTATGCTGGAATTTGTCCCTGACGGTGCCTCCGAGCAACCCTAAAAAATAGGGTGATTGCTTTTGTCTGTGTTGAACAACCACGCTGTACCAGTGGTGTGGTGGCCGCTGGCCGGCGCCGTTTTCCCTCTTCTGTATTTTCGTTTCTTTTTGTTCTTTTTTTGTTCGTCGTCTCTCCTTTTTCTTTTTTTTCTTTCTCTACTGACGGCAGAAACTCGAAGAAGGGTGGTGCGGCGTTGTGCTGTTTTGCCTTTTATCTTGCGTTGGCTGATCTTTCCTGTCCCGTTTTGTTTTTCACTGTTTGATGACGCGGGCTTATTCCCACTCCTTTCAGGTTGTTCTGAATGGGGTTTTTATTCATTGACTGTCTTGTTGACCTACAGATGCAATCTGAAACATCTCCTCCTGTCCGTTAAAAGAAAGAAAAACACAAAAAACTAACAGAAAACCCCTCATACGTGACGAAAAAGTACCATTACTTTTTCAGTTAACAGGTCTCGCTAGGTCGTAAAACAACAACAAGAACAAAAGCAGCAAAGCAGCCATTATGATGGAGGGAAAATTCTTCTCTTTCACATTGCGGTTCGTTTTTTCTTTTTTCTCTTATCTTCATTTCACGCACCATTTTTCGCTTGTTCTTCCTCTTACAGCCTGTTTCAGTCACACAAGCCATCCACCTTGTTCTTCCATCTCGTTTCGCGTGAGTGGTCAGAGCTGCGTGTGGAGGCATCAGTGACGGCAACAACCTCCCTTCGGCTTTCAATCGTAATAGATCCAGATACGCTGGACGCAGCCCACACGCTGCCCTCTGGTCGAGTGCGCGATGTAGCTCGTTGTGCACGCGTGGTGGTTGCTGCGAAGCCCCAAATGGAAAGAGGTATTTTTATCACGATATATCAAACGTAGGAGAACAGCACTCTCGTGAGGCGCGAGCCATCTCCGCACGCGACACCCAAGTGTATCCCATGTGCGTTATTGCGCGACGTGTCGTGTCTCTCTCACACAGACAGACACACAGACAGACACACACTTCTTCATCTTTTTCTTTTTCTTTTCCTTATTTGACTTGCTTTGTTTTCCGGGAAAGTTGTCCCATTGTAAAGGATCATGCAGTCCCTCTTTTTCCTCCTTCTTTGTTCTGTTGAATTCCACTGTGTCGTTTTCTTTTCCGTTTTTTTTTTCGGTCTGTTCCAGACACTTGTTTCTTTTTCTTTTGAGGTTGAAGTGAAGGTGATGGTCTTGCATCACCGCTTCTCCGATTCATATCTATCGATGCGCGCGTGTCTCTCCCGCCTCGTCCCCTTGTTGTTGAAAGCATGTCTTCGTTGTTGATTTTTTCCTCCTCTTGCATTGCTGATTCTTGCTGTCGATTGACATCCTTTTTCCTTTTCTTTCGTTCCTCTTGCCGACCCGTGTTGGACAATAATTAAACCACCACATACACTGAGAATCTTTCCCCCCAAAAAAGCATAAACGTGAACACTCATACAGGAAAAATGCGATGCGCGCAATCCATCTGTGAGTGCGTGCGATTGCCGCGTCGCACGTTCCCGTCTGAATAGATGAATGCCACAGTGGAACACTGAATGCAATGCTAGCATGTGCAGAGATGTTGATGTGACTTCGCATTCAACGCGCGTGAAGACAGAATATTTCACCTGCTCATCGCAACCACCATCAACCACTGGTGCCCTGCACTGTGAAGCCATTATGAACTGTTAGTTGGCTCCCATGTCATTGCATTCTCGTACATTTTTGTGTCGCATCACTTCATCCTCCTCCTTCTCCTTCTGATTCCGCTTCTTCCTCCTTTCTTTTCTCACCTGACTCTCCACTACGCGTGCTTTCAAGTTGACAGAGTACGAGACATGGCGTCGTGGTGGCGCACTGCGTGCCATTGGCTCAACGGAGATGTCGTGAATGTCCCCGGAGTCGTCTACAGTGACCAAATGGGTAACGTGGCAGAGCAGCTGGAGCAGCAAATGGCTGTGCATTGGGGCGGCAACCTGCGCAACGTGCGGCAGGACACAGTCTCCGACCTACTCGCGCACTACAGCAGCCCCGAGAGCGCACAGCCAGGTCCTGAGGAGGAGCCCTACACGTTCTGGGAGCGTGTGGGCCTGGTTCCCGTGCACCCCTCCCGTGTTCGTGCGCGTCAGTACTACCACCCCATCACAGACTTCGCGCTGTACGACTACGACGAGATCGGCCCTGAGGAGAAGGAGCTGACGGCGAAGTGGCTCGCGCGCGTGATGGAGTTCAACGGCGCCATTCCGGCCGGCGTGCTGTGCGTCGCGGGCTGTCTCGTACTCCCGCTGCACACGGTCTACCGCATGCCGCTGCTGGTGGGGGCGGGCATCACCGGCGTGGCCATCGAGGTGACGCGGTCGTACATGGCGGCGTCGAAGCAGCGACAGGATTTGGATGACTTTATCCTCGCGAAGGAGATCTGGTACATCAAAAACGTGGAGACGTATCAGCTGGGGCTGCCGCGCATTCCGCGTGGACGGGAGGCCGAGTACCAGTCGTACGTATTAGACCCCAACAAGAACCAGGAGCTGCCTGATAAGCTCCTCGACGCCCTCCACTGCGACTGATTGACCACTCCTCACAAACACATTCCACACAGAGATGCCCCCATATCGCGGGCGCGGTTTAACAATGAGAGTCACGAAAAGCAAGCGAAGACAAACAAAACACACAATGAACAGACTCGGTACGATGTGGCAGCCTATGTCAGTGCATGCATGTGAAGTACAACGTCAGACGTCTGGTGCCAGTTCTCTTGTGAACTTGCGGCTGTCACGACCACTGCCGCAGCCGCGATATGAAAGACGAAAATACTCAGCTGCAATGCCACGACACGGTCGTGTCTGTGTCTGTCGGTCACACACACACACACAGAATGTGTTACTGTTCCAACTTTTGCGCGTCTCCGTCCTGTTCTCCCCAAACTCACCCGTCCTCTTCATTTTTTCCCTCACGCCTTGAGTCGACTTGCATCAAAGAAAGAAACAAACAAAAACGAAAACAAAAAAATGGACTTTCAACTTGAAATGGATAAGCCGTACGAGTTTCCGTGCGACAAGCTCCGGCCGTGCCCTGCGCTACCAGCGGATGCTCCGTCCCCGGCCGTGGTGGTGGCCTGCGGCGCCTTCAACCCAGCCCACCGTGCACATGTTGCACTATACGAGGCCGCACGGACCGCACTGGAGGCTGCTGGTCGACCCGTGCTCGGTGGCTACTTCTCACCGGTGTCCGATGCGTACGGCAAGCCTGGGCTGCTCGAGGCGTGGAAGCGCGTGGGCATAGCCGCCGCCGTGGTGCAGCCCCACCCGGCCATCATGGTGGACACCTGGGAGGCTCGGCAGCCGGAGTACACGCGCACCCTGCGTGTTCTTGAGCATCTGCAAAGCTATATCAACGAGTACTATCACTCCACTCGCGTCTCGGTGGTGATGGTGTGCGGTGAGGATTTGTACAAGTCCTTCTTTATTCCCGGCGTGTGGCCACTGGATTTACTCAAGAAGCTCCTGGACACGTTTCAGCTCGTTGTTGTCGAGCGCGAAGACGTGCCGAATATGAAGGTGCAGACGGACAACACGACGCTCACTGGCACCGCAAGTGACGGCAGCCAGATGACGCTGGATATCTCTGGTTACCCGTTCATCCGCACCACCTTTGCCACACCGGACAAAACGTGCTCCTCTGACATCCGCGCCATCGTCTCTGCGTCCCCGGATGAGGCGACTGCCATCAACAGCATCGCGCCGCTCGTCGGCAACCACAAGGCGGCGTCACTCGTGTGCCGGTTCTACGGGCAGTTCCACACCGCGCCGGAGATCCCGTAGGACATGCCATAGTCACACCTCTCTTTTTTTCTTTCCTCCGTGTGTGCTTGATTTTCTGTTACGCTATTATCGCCTGTCTACGCGTTTGCCGTGGCTTTCTCATCTTTCGTATCGTACCCAACGTGGAAACCACTGTTTACCTCCCGCTCTCACCTGCTGTTTTGCGTCCAGTGGATTGCCTCTTTGCTTTTTTTTTTCTTGTGCGTGTGTGCGTGGCTTAAGGCTTCCTCGCATTTTCACGTCTTCAGCAGCAAAGAACCAAGTGGGTCGTCGCACTTCCTCTCCAGTGAGCGACTTGCTTAAACCACTTTCAAAAGACGTGACTTGGCCACAACATCAAACTCAAACAAGAGACGATCCACATGGCTTCAACTTCCCGTAGTTCGCGCTCTTCTCTCACTCACCAATAAACACATACTCGACCTCTTTTTCCCCCTCGTTCTCTTGCTCCTTCTCTGATTCTCCCGCAATCTCAAGGAAAAGCCCAGCGCTGACTGCTGCGCCGCCTCTCTCTCTTTCAACCGTTGAACACGCCCTGGTGCTGAATGCAACGAAGGCACCAACGCCGCTTTCTCTCCACTCAGCTCGGCACCTAGTCTATTTGCCTGTGTGTCTCTCTGTCTGTTTATCTCGCTTACTAGTTTCCTTCCTCTCTCGGTCTCCGTCTTTTTTTTTGTTTTCGCTTTCTCTTTGCGGTTACCACTTCACCCCGCATCGTCTTTTTGTTGTCAGTGTTGTCTCCATGGAGGACGCCTCAGCTGAGAGGCCACAGGCAACGCACTCTGTACAGGCCAACGACGGCGACGCGAATACTGCTGCTTCAACGGATGTGGACGAGCCCGGGTTTGTCTCTCGCGCCGCGTACAACCTACTCGTCGCCTCGTGCATCTGCGTGGTCGCGGTAGTCGTTATTCTTCTGACGGGCACGGGGAGTGCGCCACTCGACGCCTTTCTCCGCGTTGTCAAACCCACCGATGTGAACGGGCCACCCTTGTTCGACCATTCACTGAAACGGAGCAGCGGACGCGTTCCTGGCTCCCCGACCGACGCCAACGACGTCGTCGAACAGTTCTTCGCTCGTGCGGGCCACTTCCGGTGCCCACAGGAGCGCTACTTCTCCAAGAAGGAAGTCGCAGCACACAAAACAAGCGACGACTTGTGGGTCGTCATCGATGGCAATGTGCTGGACGTGAGTATGTTCATCTCTCAACACCCTGGCGGCGCCCTGCTGCTCGAAGGGGCTGGCGGCGAAGATGAGGCAGCCTTGTTCTCGCAGTACCACCATCCATCCTCCGTGAATCTGTTTTCAAGTTTCTGCATCGGCCGCATCAGGCCGGAGTAAATGTGACAGTAGAGGCGGAGGAGCATGACTAAGCCGATGTGATATGCGAATGTCTTAATGTTTATTTTTCACACCGTTTCACGATCGTCACCTTTTTTTTTTTTGGTTTGTTTTGAAACTTGTGGTAACCAGAACTGGAGAAACGCACGCACACACTAAACTTCACAACATATCAAACCGCTGTCAGCCACATCTGAGGACCAGCTGGGGGTAAGGATCCCAAAGCCGAGACAGCGCATGTGCGACCCACTGCACACGCTCTTCCTCCTCGCAGGTATGTCTGGCCGACACGACTTGTTGACACCCGCACATTGCTTGTTCGCGCCAACAAACGAACACAACAGTATGTGGACACCGCGCCTCTGATCCAGATGCACATTTTACTCAACACGACCTCGTGACGAGGCTGTTCCTATCTCTTTTCACAGAAAACTGGTTGTTTCCCTGTTTCTCACCTTTTCCTTCCATTCCAAGTATTACTGACACACACTCTCTCTGGCGCAACCATCTCAACAAGCTCACGTACCATTTTGACCATATCGTGTGTCCTCCCAACAAACAAACACTCAATCAACGGCAACATGGATTCCGCCGCTGTGCGTCACGTGTCATCGAAGGGGACGTGGACCAATCTCGCGCAAATTGGCGAATGCAAGCCCGCGAAGAACCACTACCCCGCCTCCACAGAGGAAGTCGCGAGCCTGCTGGCGAACCTGTCAAAGAGCGGAGCCAAGTGCCGTATCGCTGGCGCAGGCAAGAGCCCAAACACATGCACGTTCACCGCCGATCATCTCATTCACATGGACAAGCTCAACAAGATCCTCAAGGTGGACCGCGATGCGCACACGATCACGTGCCAGGGCGGGGTCATCATGGAGAACCTGATGAACGCACTCGACCTGAGCGACCTGATGCTGACCTGCGTGCCGTCCTACGTCAAGACCACGCTCGCCGGCTGCCTCGCCACCGCCACGCACAGCAGTGGCAAGGACACGCACGGCATCTGCGACTACGTGAAGCGCCTAGTGCTGGTGGACGGCACCGGCCAGGTGCACACGTACACCGAGGAGGACAAGGCGCTGTCTCTCGTCGTCTGCGGTCTTGGCGCGCTCGGGGCCGTGACGGAGGTGACCCTCAACGTGGAGGACAAGGCACTCTGGCGCCTGGACAGCCGTCCGCTCTCCCTCAAAGACGCGATGAACGAGGAGCTGCTCGCAGAAAAGGTGCGTGACAACGAGTACTACCGCTTCTGGTGGGTCCCCCACACGGAGAGCTGCTACGAGTCGATTGGGCGCCGCATCAGCTGGACGTCGCCGTCTGAGGAGGACCGCGAGACGTACAACGCCTGGAAGGCGGAGCAGTCCAGCATGGGCACGCAGGTCGGTCGCGCCGTGCGTGGTGACTGGCTGCGCCACGACGTCGTGCAAAACAGTCTCTATTACGCGTGCGGCACACCTTCGATGCAGCCGTACATCAACAAGGGCTACGCTGCGGCCTTCTTCTCGCAGCCGATGACGCAGTACGGCTCGGCGATGGACTGCTTCACGTTTGACTGCCTCTTCACGCAGTGGGCGAACGAGTGGGCCTTTGATGCTGCCCGCACTGTCGAGGCCTTCAAGCGCCTGCAGGAGATGATCACGAAGGGCAACATGCGGCTCCACTTTCCGGTCGAGTTCCGCTTCTCGCCGCCGGATCGCACGCGTCTGTCGCCCGCCGCTGGCCGCTCCACGTGCTGGCTCGGCGTCGTTATGTACCGCCCGTTCCAGCGCGAGGCGCCTGACACGAAGCGGTACTACGACGGCTTCTGCGAGATTATGCAGTCGATGGAGGGCCGTCCGCACTGGGCCAAGTACTACACCTGGGAGAGCACCGAGGCCGCGCACGCGTACGGCGACGCCTGGACCGAGTTCCTCGCTCTGCGCAAGGAGATGGACCCGCACGACATCTTTGTCAACGGCTGGTTGCACAACCTCATCTCCGACGATGGCAAGCACCGTAACAGCACGGATTTCTACTCCCCAGCGTGAGCCCCCTCCCTCCCCTCTCCAATCTCCAGTTGATCGCGCAATGGCTACGCCTCTTTGCTTGTTTGTTCGTTTCCCTTTCTCTTCCTCTTTTTCTTCGTCCACCGACGCATGACAAACACCTTATACTGAGCGCTCTTGCCACACCCACGCTTTCAAGAGCAGCCAACGCATTGCTGAACACGACGTCGCCGTTGTTGTTCTGTTGTCTTTGTGTTGTTGTTGTTGTTTTCTTCATCTTCATCAACCATTTAATCTCCCTAAGCCAACGGAAAACAGACACACGTAAACACACCGAGAGAAAAAGAGAGAGAGGGGCTTTGCATTTCAAATCTGGAAGAAAAATGACACGCAGTGCAAACGCACGACGAGCGTCAAACGACAGATGGTACAGCGTTCATCAGGCGGTGGTGGCTCCTGGTGCTTTCGTGGATACCATTGCCTCACGCGGCTTTTGATCGTTGGGCCGCCAACGAAGTATGTGAACGCACCCTGTCCAGGACACAGCATCGGCAGTGTCATGATTCTCTCCTCTCACTTCTCTCTGCCCTTTCCCTACTGCACCAACTCCATTATCTCGCCACTCACAATACACTTGCTTGCCTGACAGTGCCCCCACAGTCATGTCCACAGAGCCCGCCTTCAAGGGCACGCTGTTGCTCCTCCAGAACCGCACGCGCCGCGACCCGGAGTCGTACCGCGATGAGTTTCTGGCCCAGATGGACCACTTCCAGGCGTCCAGCGCCACCGTCGCGGCGCAGCGCACGGCCAATCCCCAGTACATCGCCGTCCTCAGCTACGTCACCCACGTTGCCCATTGCTTTCCGGCCG
Source organism: Wallacemonas sp. MBr04 (assembly GCA_030849635.1). Lineage (NCBI taxonomy): Eukaryota > Euglenozoa > Kinetoplastea > Trypanosomatida > Trypanosomatidae > Wallacemonas > Wallacemonas sp. MBr04. The sequence continues at coordinate 215,892 of JASANR010001575.1, forward strand.
AGGGTGCCATCGTGGCGCGCATTGTGACGGAGTTGCTGCGCAACGCCAAGGGCGACGCGCTGCCCAATGAACTCCGTCTCGCACTCGTCAAGGCACTGATGCTTCTGCGCTCCAAAAACCTTGTCACACCTGATGACACGTTCCCCATCTTCTTCACCCTCCTGCAGGAGCGCGACAAGTTCATGCGCAAGCTGATCCTGTCCCACATTGTGAACGACGTGCGCAAGGTCAACATGCCCGGCGCCAAGAACGGCGCCAACATCAACCGCCGCTCGCAGAACTTCCTCTTCTCTGTGATGGCCGAGGACGACCCGGTGCAGGCGCGCTGCGCTGAGCTCGTCATGATCGACCTGTACCGCCGCCGTGTCTGGGCGGATGAGCGCACGGTGGAGGTACTGACCAAGGCGTGCTTCTCGCGGCACACGACGATCCTGCGCACGGCGCTGCGGTTCTTTCTGATGCAGATGCCCAAGATCACCTCGCTGGACGACACGGAGGAGGAGGGCGAGGTCGACCCCGGCCGCTCCATCTCGAAGCTCAAGCAGAAGCTGAAGATCAAGAAGAAGACGTCGAAGCGCGAGCGTCTGCTGAAGCGCGACACACGCAGCATCAAGCGCAAGTACAACAAGGAGGAGAAGGAGGAGGAGCTCCTGGCAAAGCAGCACGTCGACCCGATCCGCCTGCTCCGCGACCCGCAGCAGTTCGTCGAGCGGCTGCTCGCGAAGCTCCAGAAGACGTCCGAGCGCTTCGAGGTGCGTTTGCTGTACTTGAATGTCATTGCACGCACCGTGTCTGAGCACGAGGTGATCCATCTCCCCCTGTACAACTTCCTCGAGCGCTACATGGAGCCGTCCCAGCTGCATGCCACGCAGCTGCTGGCCCTCTCAGCCATGTGCGTGCATCGCATGGTGCCGCCCGACGCCGTCGAGCCGCTCGTCAAGTCCATCGCCAACCACTTCGTCACTGACCGCTCCACGCCGGACAGCATCACCGTCGGCATCAACACCATCCGTGAGATCTGCAAGCGCCAGCCGCTCGCGATGGAGGAGGATCTGCTGAAGGACCTGACCGAGTACAAGAATCAGCGCGGCGATAAGGGCGTCATCATGGCAGCGCGTGCCCTGATTCAGCTGTACCGCGATGTGTACCCTGAGCTGCTGCCCGCCAAGCTGCGTGGTAGCCGCACAGGCCCGGTGAAGGACGTCAGCAAGCCCGTGTACGGCGCAGAGGAGCTGTTCACGAACATCCCCGGTCTGGAGCTCCTGTACCAGGCTCAAAACGAGGAGGAAAACAGCCAAGGCGCGTCCTCCTCCACTGACGATGACGACGACAGCAGTACCAGTAGCTTCAACACGAGCTCTGGTGAGTGGGTCACCGACTCGGACTCCGAGGTCAGCGGCAGTGATGTTGACGGTGAGTTCCTGGATGTCTCCGACTCGTCTGACGAAAACGAGGAGGAGGAGGACGAGGATGCGTGCCCGCAGCTCATTCCCGTCGCTGGCCCTCGCGCCGGTGAGAAGCACGCACGCACTGAAGCCACCGCCGCCACCGCTACCAGCGCCGCCAAGTCTGACACGCTGCCGGAGAAGCGCCGCCGTCTGGAAGCCTCAGCAACCCAGGACGATGCCGATGATGAAGCGGAAGAGTCTGCTGAGGAGGACGAGGACGAGAGCGAAGATGATGGCGAGCTTGAGGAGCTCGAATCACTCTCGTTGACAGACGAGGACGACGACGATGAGGATGAGGATGAGGATGAGGATGAGGAAGGCAGTGATGACGGCGAGTTCGAAGAGGTCGAAGACGACGACGAAGAAGATGACGATGAAGAAGACGACGATGAGGAGGAAGAGGACGAGGAAGAGGAAGACGAGGAAGCGGGTGAGACCGAGGCAAATGCTCTGGCAACCGCGCTTGCCGCCACTCCATCGGCCGAGGGCTGGTACGAGGACTCCAGCGCTGGCTCGAAGCCCCGTACGCGTGAGCCGTCCGTCACAAGCTCCAAGGCATCGTCGGCCGTGTCCATGGCCTCCACGCGCGTCCTGACCGACGAGGACTTTGAGAAGATTCGCAAGCTGCAGATGCAGAACGGCAGCCACCTCTCGCTGCGCGGCAAGCAGAAGATGCGCGAGGAGATGGACAAGAAGCGGCAGAAGCTCATCCACGGTGTCAGCGATGATCTCTCCGCCAAGGACATTGAGCACTTCACTGCCCGCAAGCGCGAGACAGACAAGCAGGAGAAGATCGAGCGGGCACAGGAGCTGCGCAAGGCACGCTCCAAGTTTGAAATTAGCAAGAAAAAGAAGAGCAAGCTCAACGCGACACACGGTGAGCACTCGAAGCGTGGCAAGCTGTTCCAGATGACCAAGCGCTCCGCTCGTGTGGCGACCAAGCTGAAGAGCTCTGTTGCCGATCGCGCGAAGCGTGCCAAGGATATGAAGAAGAAGGACGTCAAGTTCCGCATCAACCGCGGTTGGAAGGCGTAAGCGTCCCCCCCTGCAATCTCTCTTTCGGTCTCGTTTTTTCTCTCTCGTTTCCCTTATTGTTCGCTATTCCGTACACCCTAGTGTTTGTTTGTTTCTTTCTTATATCTCGCGAATAATGAATCGCTCTAAGCTAAACACGCCTAACTCCAACCAGTGAATTAAACACCGTAACGCAACGAACCAGCGCACAGACAAATACGCGTCGGTCCATACAAGTCGATTAAACAGAATCCCTCACGCCCCCCCAAAAAAACATGCACATATCAGCAACAGCGACAAACGAAAGGACACACCATCTTCATGCCTCCTCCGTCTTTTCGTTGCGAGCATCACAGTCTTTGCTGTGACAACGACGTGATCCTGAGACCACGTCTATCGCACCTCCCGCCACTGTGTGGATCCTTGGTGTTTCTTGTTGTTAGACTTGGACACTCCCCCTCCCTCCGCAGCTGTGGCTGACAAAAGCCAGCTGGCGACCATCGCCAAAAATGTGTTTTGCTGCTTTCTCTCTTCGCACATGTACTGCCAGTTGCGTGTTACCTCCTACGTTGTCTGCACACCCTGTTCGTAACTCGGATCTCTCTCTCTCTTCACTCTCTCTTCACTCTCTCTCTCTCTCTCTCTCTCTCGGTTTAGAGCACAGACATAGCGTTTGATTTGTTCACCCCTGCGCATTTGCCCGTTTGGATGTCCACACAGGCCCTGTTTGAGCTGTCCAGCAGCTGGCTGAACCCAAAGGATGTTGGCCTGAACCCATTCCTCGCACCAAAAGAGGAGCGGCTAGACACGTCTCCGCCCGGGATTGGCAGCGCCTTCTACGAGTACAGCATGTGCACCAAGCGCGCTCTCAACACGCGCATTATCGGCTTTTGTGAGCCGACACTGAAGCAGTGCGTTGACCAGCTCGCCCTCAACGTAAAGGCCAGCCACGTGGGCGGGGTGAATCAGGCCGCCCTGGATGAGGTTCTGCGTGACCGCAGAAAGGAGGTCGACCCTGCGCCGCTGCCATGGAAGCCGCGTGAGGAGTACGTCGCGTGGCTGCGCTCGCAAGGCCGCCTGCGAGGAGAATAGTCAGCGTAAGCGACAAACCATACAGCCCTCGTCACATTCTTTTTGTTTGTTTGTCTGTGAGTGATGAGGTCCATCACCTGCATTTGTTCATTAAACAAAAGATCGTGGTACCCAAAGACCATCTCTGGCGCTGCCAGAGCCGGAAATGCATCCCATGTGGCACAGTGTGCACTGGATGGACAAGCAAGTCATCGTCTGAGCTGCGTATGTCTCCACACACAAAAAAAATGTGACCGATACATATCACACCTACAGAAACGACCGCGGGATTGTTTCTCATGTGTCCCTGCTCCCTGCTTCTTTCGCGTTGTGCTTGGCGTCGTCACATACTTTTCAACTTCCCTCTTCCCCACTTTCTGTCTATGTCTTCCAGTACTCACGAGGAGAGAGAGCCAGCACAGTCTATCTTCTCTCTTCTCTTCTTTCTTGCTTGTTTTGCTTGTGATATACATTCGTTTGTGTGTGTTGTCCCTCTCACACACGCACTAGCTTGCTCGTCTCCTCCCCCTTCTCTCCCTCATGCAAGGCTCGCCGACTGATTTCCCGAGAGGCCTCCCGACCTCGGATGATTGGCTGCAGAGCGTGACCGGCGACGAGGCCCTGCCCGTGTCCAGCACATACCCTGCTACGCAAGGCTTTTCAGGCAAGACCCGCCTCGCCAACCTCCGCGGCTATCCGGTTCGACGCCCACTGGAGCGCCCAACCACCGCGTCCACGGTCTCTGCATCCCTCAGCGATGAGTCACGTCGGCCAACCCTGGGCGCGTCCGTCTCCACGCACGCCGACCACGCGACGCTCTCGCTGCAGGCATTTCTGCTGCGGCTTCGTGGCTACCACACGTTTCAGCCCTTGTTCACCAACAACCCAGCATACCCTGTCCTCCTGGAGGGCGCGCGGGCCACAAACGACGCGAGCTCTGCACTCGCCTATGTCGATCGCATGCTTGGCGTGTCCGAGAACCGTCTCCTCGGGCGCCACGGCAACGACGACAACTTCTCGAGGATGGTGGACTCCTTCGTGTCACCGAGAACTGCTGCGGCCACTCGTGGTGGTGGTGCAGCGAGCTACATCACGTCACCCATGGAGCCAAGCATGGCCTTGAGTGGTGCACCCCGCGCCGCATCGCGCCCTCTCGCAGTCGTTGATATCGCAGCCGCATCACCTGCACTCGGCGGAGGCAACAGCAGCAACGGCCCCGCCGCTGCCGCCAATGCCGCGGACGGGCTCGTTGTGGTCGCCACGGCGAGCGAGCTGCAGCACGCGTTCCACAGCCACCAGCGAAACTCCGATGCCGCCCTCGCAACAGGCTGGGAACCGACACGCGGCACCGCATCGACCGCCGCACCAACCGCCATCATCACCGCCAACAACGCCATGTCAGCGGCGGCCAAGCTGCTCGATCAGCAGCAACGGGTCTGGGAGGACACGGAGCTGGAGCGACACCGCGCACAGCGGGCACGCTACCTGGAGAACTTGCATCTCGAGATCGAGGTGCTTGAGAAGCACGCTCTAACCGCACCTCGTGTGACGGCATTGCCGGCACTGCGCTCGCAGGAAGGCGGCCGGTCTTCCCGTTGTGACGCGACAGTCACCGAGGCGTCGGAGGCCTCTCACACCGCCCGCGAGCGCGCCGACCAACTGGACGCACAGCGCGCAGCGTGGCTGGCGTTTCAGTCCAGCGAGGGCGGAGAGCCGAGCGCCGAACGATCCCACAGCGGTCAGGCACCCGGGCCTACCAGCCGGAAAGCGAAAACGGCCACCTTTGCAGTTGGGAGCGGAGAGAGTTACGTGGGCGGCAATACAAGCTACGCGCCGACGACAATGACAACCGCACCCTCACAGGCCGTCTCTGGCTACGACGTCTCCGTGGCCCCCGTGTCTCGCTACGCGCGGTCTCTAGTCGCGCTGCCCGCCATGCCCAAAGACGACGAGGTGCACAACTGGCTCTACGGCAACTGGTCGCACCGCACGCACCGCCACGAGAATGCAGCGTTCATCATCCAGCGGGCCTACCGTGTGTTCGTGGCGAAGCGCTGCGCCTACCGCCGCGCCTGTGCACGTGAGCTGGCGTTTCAAGAAGCCCTGCGCGCGGAGACGATGGTGCGCTGGCGCTGGCTCCACGCCGAGCGGTGCACGGATCAGCCTGAGGACGCAGCGGGCGAGGCCGCGGCTGCCCATGCACGAGCGGTGCGTTTCGTGGTGGATCGACTGACGGCCCGCGCCACGCTGCGGCGTCGTGCGCGCGCACGGACGCAGGTCACAGAGGTTGAGCTGCGGCAGTACGCGGCCACCACGATTCAGCGCGTGTTCCGCGGTCACCTCGCCCGCATCGAGGCACACTGTCTTCGCTCGCCTCGCTTCCGCCAAGCCCGCGCGGCGCTGCGCCTCGACTACCACGCGGCCATCATCCAGCGGCGCTGGCGTCTGTGCCGGCAGGGCCTGCTCGACAACCGCCAGAGACGTTCTGCGATCGCGATTCAGAGGTGGTACCGGGGGTGCGTGGCACGACGTCAGCTCAACACGCTGCGTCTCGAAAAGTGTGCCGCGCAGGACATGCGGTTGGCTCAATATGCCGTGGCCGTACTGGAACGCTTCTTCAGCCGGTGCCTCACTCGCAAGCACGCGCTGTATCGTGCGCACAAGCCGCACATTGATCTGCTCCAGCGATGCGGCCGCGGATGCCTGGCACGGACCGGCGTTATGCGCCACGAGCGCGACGAAAGGTTCAAGGCCGTGGCCGCTGTGATTGAAACACAACGTCTGAGAGGACTGCGAGTTCGCCGTGCCAAGGCGGAAGCTGAGTCCCGACGAGTCGCACGCCGCGCGCAGTACACTGAGTGGATCCGAACAGATGCCGCCATCACAATTCAACGCGCCTGGCGCAGTAGACGATCTCTTTCTATAGTCCCACCACCACCACACCTGGGTACGCTTGATGAGCTGTAGCTCAAGGTGCGGAGAACAGCACCCGCAAATGTAATTTACAAGATCGCAATCCGGTCTTCATCTGTTCTCCTCTTTTTTGTTTCTGTTCTCTCTCTCTCTCTCGTCGTGCTTCCGATTCCCAATGTTTCTGTTCCTTCCTCTTCGTTTTCTTGTTCCTTAGGCCGCCAGGGCTGCCACTTGAACATCAACAGCACTGAAAACGACGACGAATTGTCCCGATGTTGCAAGGAGAGGCACACACAACTGCATCTTTCAGGTCCGCAAGCATCCACGAGCTCGCACAACGGACAACGACGCGGCTTTTCTCTGTGGTCGCTTCACAGAGTGCGTGAAGGATACTGTGGACTCTGGTACTGCTTGTTTCTTCATGGGAAATGCACCACACAGCCCGCTATTCCCACTCGTTGCTCAGAGATTCATTTTGTATGCGCGCTCTCTTCCTCATACCCGACTTTCATTTTTCGACTTACCATTCTGTCATCTCTCTCTCTCACTCGGTAGCATCTAACAAAACCACATTCGTCCCTTCCCTGCGACTTATTTGCGACGCACATCCTGCACGAGCGATGCCCATTACCGAGTCTGATCTCAACGTCGCGGTGGACCTCGCCGTGCGCGCGGCACACGTGGCGTCCGCCATCATTAATCAGGCCATCGACGAGCGCCAGTCTCTTGGCCTCACTGTGGACATGAAGTCCAGCTCCACCGACCTCGTCACGCAGTACGACAAGCAGTGTGAAGACGAGGTGCTCGCCATTCTGCGAGAGGGCACACCACAGTACGCGATTCTGAGCGAGGAGAGCCACGCTGACACTGAGCTGGAAGATGTGCCAACCTGGGTGGTGGACCCGATCGACGGCACCACGAGCTTTGTGCATGGCTTGTACGACTGCTGCGTGTCCATTGCGCTGGTGGTGGACAAGGAGCCGATTATCGGCGTCATCAGCGCCCCCCGCCTGCGTGAGATCTTCATGGCCGTCAAGGGCCGCGGGGCGTACTGCAACGGCCAGCGCATTCACGTGTCCGGCGGCGACACGTTCGAAAACGCCGTCATCTTCCTGCACGCGGCGTACAACAGGAGTGTACCGTGCGTACAGTCGCTGATGAGCATGCATCGCGATCTGGCAAAGATCCCGGTGCACTCGCTCAGAAACAACGGTGCAGCGGCGCTGGACATGTGCCTCGTCGCCTCAGGCCGTGCAGAGGCGTACATGGAGGTCGGCATCCAGGCCTGGGATTACTCAGCCGGCACGGTGATTGTGCGTGAGGCCGGTGGTGTCGTGCACGACGTGGACAACACGGAGACGCTGGGCCTGATGCGCCACGGTATGGCGTGCGGCAGCTCAAAGAAGCTGACAGCGCACCTCGTGGAGCTTGCCACCAAATACGACTATCGCAACGCAGTGCTCAACACAAAGCCTTGAGCGTCTGTATCCAGAGCACTCATGTCGACGCCACGCTAGTTTGCGAGCGTGTGTGTGACAACATGTCTTTCCCCGTGTTCCTTCTTCTTCTTTTCGTTTCTTCTGTTTGTTTCTTTTTTTGTTCCTCTGTGCGACCCTTTTGATTTTCTCTCTCTCTTCCTCTTCCTGCGAGGCCGTCAATACGAACAACTGCTGAGAGGCCGTTCTCTGTGTCTCTGCGTATTGCCCTCGGTTGATCTGTCAACGACATCGGCGTGCTCTTGAAGTGCGTCGCGGAGTGAGGCCAGGCACGTCGTTCCTCCGTTTCAGCTTTCATTGTCAACCACACACGCACATACGGTACAGTCTCTTGCGCGGACGACTTACATGCAACGACTGGCACCACCAAAACCTCCACTCCGCACCTGGTGCTACAATTTCTGAGCCCCCCCCCGTTCGCTCCCACTTCTCTGCATTTATCTTCTTTTCAGGGTGCACATTTTTTTTTCCTTGTCTACCTTTCTCGCGATTGATTGACTGAGCACTCTCTCACGCGGCAACAATGACGACAGAGCAGGTCGACGCGCAACTCGAGGAGATTCGGAATGAGGTGCAGCAGGCACCACTGCTGAGCGATGCGGAGCAGCTGGCCTCTCCCAGTTGCACCGTTCGTGTTGAATTCAGCGACGATGACGTCATGCGCGCGCAGCTGGACGATGTGGTGACGAAGCGCACCGAGGCGGGTCGCACAGCGCCAGTCATGGTCCGCTACGCACGCCGCGACGGAAACTGCTTCTATCGCTGCAGCTCCTTTGCACTCTTTCGGCTCATGCGGACGTCGGCCGCCTTTGCGCGCCAGTGTCGCGAGGTCATGGTGCAGTGGAAGCCGCTCCTATCAGGTCAGTTCGGGGCGTACAGCGCTGACTTCCACGACGTCGTTTACGAGCAAGTGCAGCCGCTCTGCAAGGAGGACCACGGCGTGACGGAGGCGCAGCTTCTCGCCTTTCTGACCGGCGATGAGGGACCGTACGCACTTGTGTACTTCCGGTACCTCGTCTCGCTCTATCTGCGCACGGAGGCGGAGTTCTATCTCCCCTTCGTCATGGCGCAGGACTATGCGACGATGGAGGCGTACTGTGAAGCCGAGGTCGAGCCCGTGGATCACGTCAGCGATGATACGCAGCTCGTCGCCTTCGCCAACATCTTCGACATCCGCCTCGACGTGTATGCGCTTGATCGTACCGCGGGTCGCAGCATCACACACCACGTCTTCCACGAGACGTCTCCTGCTGAGCGCACTATCGAACTCCTCTTTCGCCCAGGACACTATGATCTGATTCTGTAGATGATGGCATCTCTTTTTGTCGTTGTTTGTTCACCCTCAACACTCGCGGCGCGGCTCCTGAGCCACCGCTTGCTTGCACAGTTTTATTGTCGTTCTGGATCTGGGGCACAAGGAGTATGCAAGAGCTGCCAGTTTAGGAAAACGAGTAAAATGAAATGAAAAAAAAGAATACGAACGGGAAGAAGCACACTCCCATGATAGCCGACAGAAGCGCCACTGAGGACCCATAGGGAAAAAAAAGAAAAGCAGAATCCCCGGGACGTCTTGTCGCAACTCATATAAATGAACCGTCACATCGGCCGCATGCCCGCAGCAAGTGCGATCACTTGTCTTCACGTGGCACGTGCAATGGCCACACATTTCCTTATGAGAACACCTGTGCTCCCTTTACTCTCTCCTTCAATTACCCACTGTTAATCATTTGCCTTCTTTCCTTTTCATCACCGCGCCCACCTTCAGTTTCGACAGTCAAAACATTTGTCCACACTTGCTCTCCAATTCAATTCGCATCTTTTGGAACGACCACACTGTACACATTTTTCTGTTGCCTCTCCGTTTTTTTATTTTGTGGCTTGTACTTTCATTTTGGCAGCCTTTGTGTATTGCCGTCTGGTTCTCATCACCCCTCGCATCACTTCTCTGCAATGTTTGGCTGGTTGACAGGCAACGGCGCCACCTCAGAAGACCCGGCCAAAAGTGAAAAGCCAGGATTCCACCCCGTGGAGCTCCCGGCCTCACCACGTCGTCCCGCGGACGGTGTTGGGCCAAGCTCACCACCACCGCTCTCATCGTCTTCGGCAGCGCAGGACGACGCGCCTCTCCCTGCCACCTCGGTGTCCGGCGTAGCAGCCGGTGCGTTGCCCACGTCAGCTTCTGGCGGTGGCACTCTCTTCGGGGACATGGCGCTTTCGTCCGGTGCTGGCCGGCGCCGTCGCACGCACAACATCCAATCCGTGCTCGCCACTTCCGACACCGCGGAGGCGTCACCGCCCGCGCCACCGGCCTCCGCCGCGGATGAGCCGAAGCCGTTCTTTGCCAACGCCGCACTCACACTGGATCTGAACGAGGCGGACAAGGAGAGCGCTCCGAGTGACAGCACGACTCAGCTGCGACAGCGACTGGAGGTCTTCTTTCACGAGTACTGCCCATCGAAGCTTCCCCTGGTGGATCAGCTTGCCGAGGAGTTTCATGATGAGCCAGACTCGCTGATGCAGCGTCTGGTCGCGAAACACGGCCCCGAGCCTCCTCTTCTGCAGTCCGGCGACTTGGCACGTGGCGGGGAGGCTCAGGGCTCCCATTCCAGTGCAGCGCCGACCGAAAGTGTAGACCGTGAGGCGTCGACGGACCGACCTCCCGCGAGCGTCTCAGGCGCGTCAGCGTTTTCGTTTGTCTCCAAGACCGCGGGCCAACCCGAGAAACGAGACGTCGCACAGGTCGCCACTGAAGAGTTGTCCTCCTCTACGGCCGGGCTGAAGCCACTCAACCCGAGCTCACCGCTGGTGCCGTCCACACCGTCGGACGGTTTGCCACACGTCCAGCGCGAGACCTCTCCGACCACGGCACAGGCAGCCGTCGCCTCCTCTTCTAATGTTGCTGCTGCTGCCACCGTGTCGTCTCCGGTTCCCGAGGCGGCGGCAGCTCCCACGGAAGCGACTATTCGCCGCGGCCTTGAGACTGGCAAGAAGACGCTCCTCGACGCTCAAAATGAAGTCGCACACCAAGTGCGCAATGTACTCGAAATATTAGACACGTGCAAAACAGCGACGGCGCTGCACGACGACAAGGAGCGCGAGGTGCAGGCGTGCGTGAAGAGCGAGGACTACGAGGGCGCAGATGCAGCGCACAGTGAAGCGGAGACGGCACTGGAGACGCTCAAGGCGTCCCTCATTGCGCTCGTGCCGATCGTGTCCGACAGCTTTTCACAAGAAAAGTCCCTGCTGCGTGCCGGTGCAGCTTCGTGCATCGCGTCTCTGCGACAGTACGAGACGGATCTTCTCGCGGTGCAGTCGGACACGATCAAGTCGCTGGAGCAGCGCATCGCGGAAGGGGAGAGGGCCATGGACAACAAGATGCAGGATCACGCCGGTGCGTTGCAGGAAGCGCATACGGCGCTGGAGGAGAGCACTGTCGCGAAGCAGCGCGTGAAGCAGGAGGCGTCGGCCCTGAAGCGCAGCTTTACGTCCACGACGGCCGCCGTGACGGCACGCATGGAGAGTCTCACGGAGGAGTGCGACGCACTGCAGAACCAAATTCGATCACTCGAGAGTCAACTTGATGCCCTTCGCGCGGACTACGACGGCAGAAGCCAGGCACTTTCCAAGGCCACGAGCGAGTACGAGTCGCTCCAGGACGAGTACGACGACCAACTCAAAGCCCTGGCTGGAGAACTTGCCGCGGAGGACGAGCGGCAGGCCTCGGCCGTGGACACACAGCAGCTGCTGACCCAGGCGTCTGCGGTCTTGGAGGAGGAACGGCTGACGTGGGAGGCGCGCAAGGCAGAGCTGCTGCGTTCTGTCGCGACGTGCAAGGGCGGCGCGGCAACCGCGTGTGAGCAGCGCAGCTACCTCGAGCAAACACAAGGCCCTCTCTTTGAGTCGCTGCTGACTGACCTCGCGTCGCTGTTGCAGGGCCACTTCGATGGCCACGGCGTCCTCTACACTGTCCCTATCTGTCTCGTTGGCGACGCTGCGTGCCGCGCGCTACTTGAGCGCCCCTCGCCACTCTCGCGGCAGGTCACGCTGAACCGCGACTACATGCTCGCTGTCGACAAGCTCAACATGACGAAGCAGCTCGTGTCGTCGCTCACGGCCCGCACGACGGAGCTGCGGACGCGCGTGCCTGTGCTGCAGGCCGAGAAGGAGGCGTCGGTCGCCAACAAGGCGTTTCGCGAGGCCAAGGAAAAGTCAGAGGAGATTCATCGCGTGCAGTCCACAATCACGGCCGGTGAAGAAGAGCTGGCCGACCTGACGAGTCGTATGAAGAAGGAGGAGCAGCGGGCGGAGCACATTTCGACCTCGCTCAAGCAGGAAAAGGCCTTGTCGCGCGGCCGCGTGCTGAGCTTTCTGAGCACACACCAGCAAACGCTGCGCAAAGTGGACGGCACTATCGCGAAGTTACGCAGTCACTGCACCGCCGACGCCCCGTGCAGCGAACTGACAGCGCCAGAACTGGTCGATGCCGCTACAGAGATGCTGAGCCGCTTCACCCAGGAGGCCAAACTGGCTGAGGAGACGTGCCGCAAGTCCTCCGCACATGATGACAAGGCTGATCTGTGATGAAGCGGCGCGGAGCGATGTGCCTTTTTTTTTTGCGATCTCAAGAAGATCTCTCTCTTTTTTTCTTGTTGTCCGCGGGATCTTGCGACTGTGTTACCCAATTTATCTATTGCGCCACAACTTGTGATTCTTTTGCTGACCGTCAGACTCGCTGTGGCTGTGACACACTAGTGAACGGCTTACTGGGAAAGCCACACAATAGCCAGAGGGCGGAAGGCGGATGTCAGAGTGTCTCAGCCACTCCTGCTTGCTTACTCACACCCACAAGGAGGGCTTGTCCCATTTTGAGGCTGCCTTTTCTCTCCTTTCCTGCAGCTCCAATTGTCAGGGTGCGCCGTCACTACACTCACGCGTTGTCCTTAGTTCGGTTCTCTCACTCGCAACCTTTCACTCCTCTCTCCTACTGCTCCTTAACGCAACTACACTTCGGCACAGCATTACGCTACATTTAGCTTCCCCACTTTTTTTTTGCACCCATAACCGTCTAACTTAATACTCACGCACACACACCCTATTATAACTTTTTTTTTTGATCGTTAGTGCACGACATCATCGCCTCGTAGTACCTATCGTGAGTCACTTCCCCAGTTTCATTTGATAGCTTCGCATCACGTTTCTGTTTGTCCCTCAGCCTTCACACAACAAAGAGAGAGAACGATGTCCTCACCTGCTGACGAAAAACCCACGAACAACCCCGCTGCCGGAGCGGCGACGGCGCACCCCGATGACGAGGAGGACGTGCCTGGGTACATCAAGACCGAGCTCGGCGAGATGAACGTGATTGAATCCATGTGCCCCAAGTGCCAGGAAACGGGCACCACACGACTGATGATCACAAACATTCCTCACTTTAAGGAGGTCATCGTGAGCAGCTTCGACTGCCCCCACTGCGGCGAGCACAACAACGAGGTCACGTTCGGCGGTGTGTTCGGCCCAAAGAAGGTGCGCTACGAGCTGGAGGTGAAGGACAAGACGGACATGGACCGTCAGGTGGTCAAGTCCGAGTTCGCCACGCTCTGCATTCCCGAGCTCGAGCTCGAGATTCCGCCGGAGTCGCAGAAGGGCTCGCTGAACACGGTGCAGGGCGTGCTTGAGCAGGTCAAGGAGGGCCTGCAGTTCCAGCAGCCGCTGCGGAAGATCCAGCACCCCGAGCTGTACGATCAGATCGCATCGTTCTGTGAAAAGCTGGAACAGTACGAGACCGGCGACGTCCCCTTCACCCTCACACTCGATGACCCCGCTGGCAACAGCTACATTGAGGGTCGCTACGACTACTACCACCCCACGATGGACCCGCGCCTCACAAAGTACGAGCGTGAGAGAACCGAGATCGATCGCCAAATCCTCGGTGTCGCGCTCGACTACAACACGGAGCGCACCGATGCCGAGGAGCGTCAGGTCGAGGAGGGCCACTTGGATGACATCACGCGCATCCCGTGCCACTGCCCCGCCTGTGCGCGCGAGGGCACCATGCTGATGCACGAAACCGATATTCCCCACTTCAAGGAGACCGTCATCATGGCCTTCAAGTGCGACTTCTGTGGCTACAAGAGCAACGAGATCAAAACGGGTGGCGCCGTCTCCGAGAAGGCCCTTCGCCTGGAGCTCAATGTCACGTCAGACGCCGACCTCAAGCGCGACGTGCTCAAGTCGGACTCGGCGACCCTCATCGTCCCCGAGGTGTCACTGGAGCTGTCGGCGGGCACGCTTGGTGGATTCTTCACCACCGTCGAAGGTGTCATCGCGCAGGTCCGTGACCAGCTCGTCAACTTGCCGCAGGCTGCGTTCGCCACGGGTGACTCAGCTGACGAACAATCCAAGACAATGCTGCAGTTTGTGCAGGAGCTGAACGACCTCCTCGCCCTCAAGATGCCGTTCACGTTTATCCTTGACGACCCTCTGGCGAACATCTACATCCAGAACCCACGTGCGCACCTCCCACCGCCTGACAATGAGGACCCACAGCTGAAGAGGGTTGAGTACACCCGCACGTTCGAGCAGGACGAGGAGCTGGGCCTCCACGACATGAATGTCGAGGACAACACAGGCGACGCTGACGAGAAGGAGAACGAGAAGGAGGCCCAATGAACATACCGTGGCGGCGGCACGGCACGCTGACAGGCCGTCGCGCAGCTGAGGTGTTGCGTATGTCTCCCCGAGGGAGTGCACCGCCACATCTGTCCAGGCGAACCCGTTTCTCTGTTTCTGTTTTTGTTTTTAACTCCACGCCACTATTACTATTTTTGCGTTTGGCAATCCAGTTTTTTTTCTTTCCTTGTTCCATTCTCGTCCGTGTGTATGGTTGTGCATCCGTGCGTTTCGACAGTTTCACACAGGCCGACAACGAACTACCTGCCGTCCTCCAAAGAACAATACGCACAACGAAAGTGACTGACAGTCAGTTATGACCCCCCCCACTTTCCCTGCTCACCCGCTCGCACGTTACCGGGCAGTCGATCCACCTGCTCCTCCTCGTAGTACACATCGCTCAAACCGTTGAGCAATCCATGTGGCGCTGACGTGCGAAAACGGCTGCAAAAGAGTGCGAAACACCTCCGCTAGTAGAACAGAAAACAAACTCTGCTCACTCTTATTTGTGCTTTCTCTTGCTTGCACGCACCACATCAGTCCGCATTAGTGCTCGCTCTCTCACAGTATGCAATACCACCTATCAACTGTCGTCCACACTCGAGTCGATACGGCTCACTACGTTTTCCCAATCATTCTGCGTTCTATTTGCCTCTTCTTAGCAGACAGTTCACCTTTACATTCATTTACTCTCCGGCACGTGCGCGTTCATGTCCACGGACGTTGAAGTGCTGGAGAACGCACAGAAGGCCGCGTCCGGCTATCGTGAACTGGTTACCGACGCGGTGGCACTCCAAAAAGAGCTAGAGACTTATTATCTCGGCCAGGAGGGCCACATCCGCAAACGTGTGGAGTTGCTCGACGAGCTGCAGTCCTGCATCGCCGAAGAGCGTCGCTGCCTAGAAGCACAGCACCAAGAATGCCGCAAGCAGATCAGCGTTTCACGGCGCAACATTATGGTCATACAACAAGAGCAGAAGCAGACCGACCAGGTGCTATCGACACAGCACGAAACCATAGAGAAGGAGGAGGCGCACCTTGACCAACGACTGTCGGAACTCGCTACGCACATCGCCGAGGCGGACCGCGTTCTGCAGGCTGAGCTCGACAAGAAGAACGAGGCGGAAAAGGCCGAGAGCACCCTGGCTGAGAAGGAGAAGAAGCAGTACATTTTGGATCAGGAGCTGGAAAAGACGATGCGCGACCTTCGCAGACTGTCACGCGAGATCGACGAGCGCAAGGTGACACTTGAGAAGAAGAACGACACCATCACCGGATGGAACCGCACCCTCGAGGAGCGCGAGCGTGACCTTGCCAGACGGCAAGATAAACTGCGCGACGACCTGCAGTCTGTCGAGAAAGATGAGCGCGGCTACGGCATCGAGCACACCGCCACAGCCACGGTCGTCGCACCATTGGTGTCACAGCGGCAAGTGATGGACGATCATGACATGTCCATTCAACGTGATGACGAGCAGGAGGAGATAGACATCGACACTGACTAGCTCCACGCACAATCAAGTATTGCCGTGGGTGAAACCGGTGTTGTGGTTCGCTCATCCGTTCCTCAAAGACACACACACACACAGAGGCCGACACATTTTTTTTTCAGGTCCCAGAATCCCAACAACAGCAACAAGAACCGAAGATGAGAACTCACACGCACTAGTGTTAGTGCAAACAGACAGACCGCTTAGCGAGTGAGTGCGGTCAACATCGCGTGCACGACTCGGTGGAGTTCTTGCGTGATCAAGCCAACGTGGCACGCATCTCGCGGAACACCGTTGTCATCCTACCCCTCTTACCAAACAACTGCCTCGTCACACCAATCTCCCCATATAATCACGTACTTTTCTCCTTCTCACCACTGGGTGTGCTCCACAGTCACTTCGCGTGCTTTACTTGCCTCCAATAAACCCTAATCCGTATACACATACTAAGTATCCACACAGCCGCTGTTGCCAGTGCAAAAGAAAGACGAAGTAGTGAAAAACAAGTCTTCTCGTTTTCCATAGCTCACCCTTCGTTGTTCAGCGTCGCACTCCTCCGCATAGAGCACGTGCACTTTTTTTGCTTCGTTTTCTCCACTCCCAGTGCATTGTCCTCCTTCTTTTGCTCCTTTAAATTAAACTACAGTTGATTTTTGTTTTCCAGTGTCACAACTTCACTCGCTTCTCACTTGATTTTGTTCATTTCTCTGTGTGGTTTTTTATTCTCGACAATCTCGTCACACTCCCACACACAAATTTTATTCCCCTGTTTTCCCTTTCACACTCTCTGTTGTCATTGAAAGATGCCCGACAAGTCCGAGACATCCAAAACGGAGACCCTTGAGGGTGAGACCCAGGCGTATCCAGTCAACGAGACGGGGAAGGAGCAGGATGAGGTGAAGGTGAGCATGGACAACGGCTCGCAGACAGTGGTCGAGGAGAGCAGCGAAGAGATCGGCACCACTCGCTTCCGGTTTGTTCTTGTGACCCTGTTCGCCTGCTATGCGTTCATCAACCAGGTCGAGTACGTCTCCTTCTCGACCATTGTTCGTGAGACACAAGACAAGTACTCCGTCAGCGCGTTCCTCGTGAATCTGCTGAGTCTCCTCATCCCCGTCGTGTACATTCTCGGTGTCATTCCCGGCGCCTATCTCTTCAGCAAGGTTGGCCTCCGCTGGACGATCACCATTGGTGTGTCGTCGACCGCAGTCGCCTGCATTCTCAAGCTCATCTCAAACTGGTCCGAGAGCTACGGGTGGCTCATCGTCGCGCAGATTCTTGTCGCATTCGGGCAGATTCTCTATCTCGCCTTGCCGACGACCTTTGCCGAGACGTGGTTCCCGCTTGCCGAGCGCACCGTTGCCACCGCGATTGTGTCGCTGGCTGGCTTCGCTGGCATGGCCGTCGGCATGTTCTACTCGCCGTACGTTGTGCATCTTCCGAGTAAGGTGTCGAAGCGGGCGTGGGCCGCGTTGTGGGGATCGCAGTGCGGCTTCGGCGTCGTCACGGCGCTTCTGATCCTCATTCTCTTCCCCACCAAGCCCGCGAAGAAACCGTCCCACACGACTGCGGCACCACCGGATGCGGGCATGCTCTGGCACGGCATGAAGGCCCAGCTTCGCTCGCTCAACATGATGATCGTCACCGTGTCGTTCGGCCTCGCTCTTGGCGTCCTGACGGGGGTGGCGGCCATGCTGACGCAGCTTCTCGAGCCGTTTGGCGTTGATGAGACCAAGTCATGCATTCTCGCCTTCGCTGGTATTCTCGGCGGCGCGGCAAACTGTGGCATCTTCGGCACGATCATTGACCGCACACACACGTACAAGCTGGCAATCATGATTCTCATGTGCGTCGCGGTGGTGCTTCTCATTGTGCTCGTGGTGTTTACCAAAACCCTCAGCAATGACAAGTTCGCCATTGCCGCGTACGTGCTCGTCCCCGTTCTCGAGTTTGTGGTGTTGCCGCTTATGCCGATCACGATGGAACTCTCGGTGGAGATCTCCTACCCACACCCTCCCGTTGTGGCGACGACAATGATCTTGACGGCTATGTGTTTCGTGTCGTTCATCATGATGATTGTCTTCTCAGTCATCCTCGGAGACGAACCAACCACCGAGGACACGTTCATTTGCCTCCTCATCGTGCTCATCATCATGGCCGTCGCCCTCGTTGGCTTCTTCTTCTCCAAGGAGGACCTTAAGCGCCTTCATCATGAGACGGGAGGCAACAACGACTCCTTCGACACCGTGAATGAGCCCCTCTCTGAGGACTCACCAGAATCCGCGACTTCCTCATCGAAAGAAAAGGCGCTGTCCACAAACACCACAGAGTCGTAAA